>JAKCPI010010722.1:0-29793 GCA_023213315.1 Euborellia annulipes
TGGCGCCGGTATCGGAGCCTAATCCTCTCCTGCCACCGGCCTTGTCTCCCATGATCCGTGCCCCAGAAGTAGCTCTCGCTTCCCAATTCCCCGGTTCCTCCTGCAATGAAGACTCCAACTGGTATTGACGAATTCTTGCGTCAGGTGCAAATATGTTCGCGCAAAATCTAGCAGACATGCAGGCCTATAATGCCGCCATGTTCCCAGAATGGACCAAAAATTTGATCACACCTAACCATAAGGTAGGCCAAACTCATACGGAACTCGAACATAAGCTTGACCAAGTCAAGCCGGGGCTGCGATCGGCGTGGTCCGAAATTCCCGTCGCCTCAGTTGAAGGTACTGTGCCCTATACAGCCGACAAAGTCCACTTCGCAGCCATTGAAACCATAGACTATAACATGGTGTGTTCTTGAGCCACCCAGCGTCCTCCCCGTAACCGTGCCTAAACCTGTTCACTTAACTCCGGTCTCCCACTTTGAAGAGCTGGAATCCCCAATTGAACCTGCCAGTCTTGCTCTGGAAACTGCTCTCGTTCAAACCCAAGTCCACCCTGTCGCTGTAGTTGAACCCTGTGAGGTTACAGCTACTCCACTGCCCAAAGTCGATGGTAGTCCTACCCCGTCAGTCCAGTGCCGTCCAACCATTGACTGCACTCAGCCACTCAAAAAGCCTCCCATCGATGTAGTGCCCCCGCTCTGTGTCCCACAAGCTTGTTCAATATGTAAGGTATCCACTATCAAAGCCATCTTTTCAGCCTATTCAAACAGGAACCGTGCCTTTGAAAATGTTACCAGGCAACCTGTCATTGATATCGTTCAACCCGGTTGCTATATAACCTATTCTTTTGTGTCCTCTCATTATGAAACGCTGTCTTCTCTTCCTGCCACATTTAAATTGTCCTCTTCTTCCGATTTGTTAACGGAGACGCTCTCGCTGCTCAATACTCATGATCCCCGTGTACTATATACCCTTGAAAATGAGAAGTTTGAGTCTGGAAAAGCCTCAGCCGGTCCAGTCAGCTCTCCTCCGGTGGTTGAAAATTGTGTAAAGGTTGTTTCTTGTCTAATACGAGGTCATCCCTCTGCCCTAGCGCTGAATAAATTATTTTACAAACATCGGACGCGTTTTAAAGTAGTTCGCCAAAAGCAGCATCTACGTGAAACCGTCTCCCGGATGTGACCTTTAACCCAGACCAGTAACTTGCTCTCACGGACTGACTAGCTGAATGAGTGTTGGTTAGATTTTGTTATTTAATGGGAATGTTTAACATAGTAGTATAGTAAATAACTTAGAAGTGTTGAAATGATTTGTAACGCACGAGTCAAGTTGATTGGAATGCTCTCTTCATATATTGATGTGCCCTGAATGATTGTTGTTTTGCATTGTAGTATGATTTTAAAATCGTTCTTTTTATCAAGTGAGGTGTGGTGGTAGTCAATAAAGTTGACAGCATAGAAAAGAATTGTGTACTGTAAAATAAAATAATCTAAATAAATAAATTCAAATAAATCGAACTATAAACAGGTAGAATCATACGAGTATGAACATTAACAACCGAATGTTCATTTCAAACAAAAAAATCTATGAACATTCCAATAAAGAATGCTCCTATAAAAAAGATAAATAACACAGACGGTAGAACATTAAAAAAAAAAAAAAGAATGCTTCCTCCCATGATACCCTTTTAAAGTGCAGTGAAGTGTAAAGTTTAAGTTTAATTTTTTTATGCCAACGAGGCAAATGGTCAATTATTGTAAGTTAGGCCTAAACCAAAAAGGCCAGTGTAGTTGATAAGGTGTTGTTAATAATGAAATCATGTTTTATTTCAAGAGTAATGAGAAATAGGGAAGTTATCTAGAATTCTAAAAAAAAAAAAAAAAATGTATTAATGTTAAGCCATTTGGTGCCCTAAATGCACCATTATTAAAATAAAAAAAAAAATAAATATGATAAAATTTATGCCGAGGTATTCTGTAAATCTGAGGTTGCGAATATCCTATTGTTTTAAATTACTGTTATGAAGTGGATAATTGGGAATACACTAGTTTCTCGAAGTGAATTAATTGTTGGGTGGAGGAATTATTTGAAAAAGATTAGTTGGATTTACGAGCCCTCTATATTCGAAGGAGTCAGGTCTGCATTTGGAAGTAAATTAAACGGCCAAAGTGCCAACAATTAAATAATTAATAATGAGCATAGCTCACGGGTCATAGTACCCACAATGGGGTCAGAGTACCCACAAATGGTGTCTGAGAATCATGGAAAGTGACCTCATGAATAGGCACTTGTCCCAAAAATGAGTCCAGCACCCCCTTTTGTTTTGCATTGGGTTGAGCCACAAGAGTGGACTTCAACACCATGCCTTTCTCTTTTCTTCGTGGATTAAAAAGGTGGAAATGCAGAATCTGTCTCCCCCTCAATTGTGAGTGTGCAGACGGAACCACGGTTGATTCTAATAAGACTGACATCTCAATAGTTTAGTCTCTTTGAGATGAGTGAGGAGCCCAGTTGTAAAGTCAGATGGTTGATAGAGATAAGTATGGCCAATCAATAAATGATTTGCTAAGTTTAATTGTTATCGGGTTAACTTGGTTTTGCCTGAATACCCTCGGCTTAAGTTTTGTTAAAGATTTGTTGAATTGTATAGATATTTTGTTAATAGATTACACTATTTAAAAAAAAAAAAAAAAAAAAAATTATTGTGAAATTTTTTTTTTTTTTTTCTTCTTCGTCGGGGATATAATGGTCAAAGCCATATGAGCATTTTCTCCTGGCCAACCCCTCTTCCCCTTTATCTGGACCCGCCGAATTTTTATTCCCCACAAATATTCAAGTGAAAATTAAATAATATTCAATTATTTAATTGTCATTAATTTTTTTGTTTATATACAAATAATTTAATAATTTATTTAATAAATTATTAAATCAGAACAACAATCCCAATTAGGGGATAATTATTATCTTTAATTTCAATATTGTTATTGAAATATTAATAGTATTATTATTAATTAATTAGATGTAAAATAATAAAAATAATTAATTTAATTGTCTACCAGCCTTCAAGGCAACCACATCGCCTCCCCAAATAGGCCTTGTTTTCCTATATTATATAAAAGTTTCTTATGAGGCTATGCCTCCCCCAAGCACCCTGATAGTGGGGTAACTCGCCTCAATCCTCTCCCTGGACCATTATCCAGAGGAGGAGGCTATGCATCTCAAATGAATCCTGGTGGCTCTCAATTCGACTACCAGTGGCCATGGGCCCTTGAAAAGAGCCAGTACGAGTTCTTCCTGGACCAACTGGAGGCTGCGACTCCAATCAACCATCATCAACTACAGATGAGTCAATTCTTATGTTTTCCCCCCTTCCCCCTTAATTAACGTAACTAAACTTGCATATAACTTGCATAAAATAAACTATAAACTTTCTAAATATAATTTATTAAACAATTATTTGAATGATTATAAATATAAAATTATATCTAATATTTAAATTATTACAACAATTTATAAATAAGAATCAAGGCTTTTGTGTCTCAATGAAGCGAAGCTAGATACTCGAATACACCCCTATCTTACCGGCGTTGTTGCGAAGCCAACGACCGGTACATTAAATAACTAATTGCCATCTAATTGCAACCTTAAATGAAATTTATATGTTATAAAAATATGAAATAAAAATAAAATTTTGTTAAACTAATTTTGTCTACATTTATTGATGTTTCCATTGATAAGTGACTTAGCACGTTATAAGCTATTTGAGGCAAGGAAGTGATTTTGAATAGCATTTTTTAACGCTGATTGTTTTTACATTACTTTTTAACACCCATTTGTTTATTTTAAATTTTAACGTCTGTTTTAAGAGAATAGACCTGAATAGAAGAGTTAAAATTTCCTATTTAATTTAATTAGGCTTTTATTTATTTAATATATAATTAAATATATAAATACATACTTATTTAAAAAAGTTTTAATAATTATACTTATTTCATGCAAGCGAGAAAAATATATTTCAATTGAATTTGCTACCAAGCATTTTAAATTAATTAATTATTATCTACTGATGGGGTCTAAATGGCTTTAGATACGAAAAAGACCTTAAAGGAAATATAAAAATTGGAAATGCTACTGGTATATATGTGGAGTGTATAATTTTATAAAAGTGAATAAAAATTGAAGTAAAATAAAAGGAAATAGACTATAAGTAAAAATATGGAAAACGAGAAAAATTCTGATAAAAACACCCCTTAGGTAAAAAAATGACTCGGTTTTTCTCGGAACTCGGTAAAACCGACTTTCGGTAAAAACAGTCTTTTTTTCATTACTGTCCAGCCCTACCTATTAGAGCTATATAGATTTCAATCATTTTACTTTTTATTTTTTTGCTTTCTAAAAAAAAATAATAATAAATTTAATTTATGGAAATTAGAAAAACCTAATTTATAATTATGTAAATTTTAAATTAAATATTAAATTACTAAAAATAATAAAATATATTATTTTTTAATATATTGATATAAAAATATTTTTAAAATATACAAAATATGCCCTTTCGGAGGATTTAAAAACACCATTTTGGGTTTTGTAATTTTAAATTGACTTTCTTTGAATTTAATATATAAATTTTCCTCTCACTTTATTTAATTAAAAATAATTAAATCCAATTTTCGTAAAGGTATTATTTAAATTAGAACATAATTTAATTAATTTGTAATAGTGGAACACCTGTTGATAATCTTAATAGCTTGTCTTCACATTTATCTATTGTATAAATTAATGAACAATGATCAGTACATAACTGAACAACACCATTTTGTGGCGCCCACTGTACATTTGAATTCAAGATGTAAAATTTATAAGTATGGGAAAATATTTATATTTTGTTACCATGGCAACTATTTCTCTTATCTTTCCTATGGAGTACAAGAGTAAAGTGGTCTTCTGAAGGTTTCAAAAGCAAAATGAGAATATACATTTTAAATAGCATCTAAAAAATAATTGATTTATGAATTTTAATCAAAATCGTTGGAGCGAATTTTGAGAAAATCGAAATAAACTGAAAAAGTACATCAGTAAAGTACTACATAGTACTCTTTGGCCGATTTTGATTAAAAGCTTATTTTCACGGTCGAGGAGGATACAAAATTTAAATATAAAATTTCAACTTCCTAGCTCTTTTCATTCTTGAGATATATTGTTCTAAGACACACAGACAAACAGACAGTCACACATACATAGACAGACCATGTAGCTAAAACCACTTTTTTGGATTCTGGACCTCAAAACGTGTATATCCATCAAAATCTCGACATCGAATTTTTCACATGAATACAACACTTTCTCTTTCTATACTTATATATATTACATATATACATAGGTAAGAGAAAGTAAAAAGTAAGAATTAAAAAATGACTTGCGATATTTTAAATTCAACATTGCGGAAAAACTTTTCGTTCTTAAAGGGATTAGTAAAATAAAAAAAAAAAAAACCAAAGGAAAAGAGTAGTCGGTGATGATTTAATTTTTTTTTTAAACATTCCTCTCCACGTAAGAATGAAAATTGCAAAATAAATAAGTACCTTTTTATCTTTCTGAATGAATATTTATTTAGAGTGCCGCCATCCATCAAAAATTTATTTATAATTGATTTTTAATCCCTCTCTTCAGGAAGGATTTTTAACGAGATGTTTTTTTAAAATAATTATTTAGAAAAAAAAAATGAAGAGAAAAATCTAATTTTTATTTTTCCCTTCTTTGTTGGTCCAATTTATTATTAAAATACTGCAGTGCAGACATTTCGAAGGTATTTCTCGCTATACTATTGGGTGTTGCGACTAATAAATAATTAAATATACAATTTATTTTTCTTATGCCCTTTGGAGCAAAAACAGCTTCATGATTTAAAGGTCAGTGAATTATTCGTTTTAAGAAAAAATAATTGAAAAATAAAAATATTGGCACTTAATGGAAATATAGTTTTAATCTTTAATGAAATACGAACTATAATTCTTTTTTCTTATTAAATCATGTAGCACGGAGCCTTTCAGCCCCTAATTTTGTATGTCTCATTAGAAATTAATATACCAGTATGTGTAGCCTGTTTTAGAAAAGTTCTAGAACAAACAATTAGCCCTCGGGGTTTGGTGTAGAGGTTAGCGTGCTAACTTCGTATACTAAACGTCGCGGGTTCGGACCCCAGGCAGTCCGATGATTTTATTTAAGCCATTTGCTATCCAAATGGCTTAAATAAGAATGCCTGGACCCCTAATATGTGTATCGTAAAAGTCCTATATGGCCTGAGTTGCCGAAAAGACTGTATGAATGTGTGTGTGAGTGTGAGTGTGAATGAGAAAAAAAATTGTGAGTGTTATAAAAAAAAAAAAAAAAAAACATTCAAAAATATGGGGTGTTTATTTAAAAACGTACTTTTGCTTGCCAGGAGGTAACCTATCTTAATCTTAAATATAAAATTTCAATATCTTTACTCTTTTTTAAAGTGAAACTTTTATTTGATCCTCTAAAATTTTTTCGCTCAGCATGTCGCGTTACAAGCCGTCAAAGGCCGTGACGCTACAAGCCATGAGGTCACAAGCCGGGACGACAATAATAGGAAAGTTGAAATTTAATATATATGACGAATTATAAAAAAATAATTGTGGTTATTCAATTTTTAAATTGATAAAATATATTTTTTTAAATAATTTAAAATGATTCAAATCTTCAAATTGCTAAATAAATATTGTTCTCAGTTTTTAACATGCATTTATTGATTTCCCATTATCAATCCTCATTTTCCAATTATTAAGTTATGATTAAAAACGCGAATTTAATACCCTTAATTGAATAATTTTCTAAAAATTTTCAGTTAAACGCCTACGATCCGAAAAAAAAGTTTCACTTGCATCGTGGTTTCATAAAACCACACAATGTTTCTTGAGGTATTTTGTTCATACTTAGACAGTCAGAACATTATGCGGGACTTACTTGAGGGGGTCTCAAAACGTATATTTCCATTAAAATCTCGACATTGAATTTTTGACACTATCCCAATAATTTCTATATGTTAATATATATAGGAAGGAGAACGGTAGGAGGCGATTAACCGAGGAGATAAAGCAATTAAACTTATAATCCTGAGTTGAAGACAACTCGAGTTCAAATCCACCTCATGGCAATAAATTATCCAACTCTATTTGAGATGCCTCCTCCTGAGGAAGGAAACGGGAACCCATCTCAGTATCATACCCATGAGAGTTACTCTTCATAACATGTCAGGACTCTTTATTTATGATTGATTGAAAGATTAACCACTAAAAAATTTATTGTCTTCTCACTACTTGGCATGTCTGACATACTGTATATGACAGCGTTGCAAATTAAAAGGATTTCCATTTAATCATTTTTCTAAAATATATTGGCCAACAATATTTAAAAAATAAAATAGGTTTTGATCCTGATCGTATAACATATTTTTGTTTTGACAGTTGATTGATTTTCTATTTCGTTAAATAATCATAGGATTGCAAAGAACAAATTCCAAATACGAATTTTGTTTGATGAGATTAGAGAAACTTGATTTTTTTTTTTTTTTTGTTAGATGTGTGTTGTCCATTTAGCGAGAAAGGTTATCAACCCTATAACAGTTATACTACTACCCTCCCCCAACACGTTCCATATCAGATAACAACACGCCAGTCATATCAAATTAATTAATATATATAAATAACAAAACTCATCCACTCTCTGTTCATTTGTAAATGGCGAACATTTAGAATGGGACAAAACTTTAAACTGCAGGTGAATAAACAACGACCTGATTTTCACCTATTATACATTTCCTAAAAATATTTTAACAACAAAATTCATTGCTTGCTCTTCTGATGAAAAATAACCAAAAGATGGACAATTTAATTAATTAATTAATAATAAAACAAGTCTTTGATTGACATTACTGCCAGGGCCGTATATATTGATACCATTTTTTTTTGGGGGGGGGGGACTTATGGATTATCTAATTTCCTCAGATTAGAAGATCATAAATTTTTAAAATTTGAACTTAAAATCAAGCTCCTTTACTTTCACTTCGGGTGAGTAAATTGTTGTTAAAAGTTTGTGATGCTCTTATCTTTGAATAAGAGCTTATAAGCTACGAATATGAACCCGTTAAGCCTTTCGGTCTACCGCAATCGTGCCAATAGACTCAGGCATATAGACATAACAGTGGCCACAGGCTTAATTGCATTGTGAAATGACATGAAGCAGGTTTTGATTTTTTAAAGTGTCATTTTTCTCTCGAACAGGACTGTAAATTTTTTTTTATTTCGAAAGGATCATCCCAATTAATTAAAA
This sequence comes from Euborellia annulipes, assembly GCA_023213315.1. Classification (NCBI taxonomy): domain Eukaryota; kingdom Metazoa; phylum Arthropoda; class Insecta; order Dermaptera; family Anisolabididae; genus Euborellia; species Euborellia annulipes. The sequence continues at coordinate 8,353 of JAKCPI010010722.1, forward strand.
CTTTATTCTTTTTATATTCAAATAGAGATTGTCAAAACCAGTTTTGATTACCCACCCGTTTGGTCTACCAACCCTTTGTATGTTATAAGAAAGCAAAATAAAAAACAACTAAATAAACAAGAAATAAAAGTGCATAGCTTTTTTGGCAGAAAGTAAAATAAATTTCTTATATATTATATATACATACAAATGTTCTTAAGGTCAAATTGATTCACTTCAACTAAACTTAAGATAATAATAATAAATTCAAATTTCGGCCTATTTATTAAAAATTAAAATAAAATATCAAACTACTTATAGGCTACAGGCTTTTAAAGTGAAAAAACTAAGGCTCTAGATATGCATACTCTTCAACTTCGTTCCTTCATCTTTGATGTCACTGAACACAATAACAAGCAATGAAAACAGAATATTGACTAGAACAGTGTAAAGCATATAATTTAGGTTATTATCAAGTTTAGGAATAAAGGACTTCACTGCTAAAACTTTAATAACAATGCTTTTAAAGAGTGTTTATTATACTTTATATTATCTTGTAATGTATAACCTAAAACCTGCGGTTGTCAAACTTTTGTGACTGTGAAAGACATAAATTTACCAGAATACTAAGCACGACTGTGTCACTAATTGTTTGTGGATGTAAGAGTGTGACAATCGATGCATAACATCGAATTATTCAGAGAAAACCATTTCCTTCGATACTATAAGGATGTATCGAATACAAATCATCAGAATAAGGATTTTCTATTCTATTATAAAAATAATAACTTATCCAAACTAAGAAAAATTAAAATTGCAATAAACAGGACGAAACAAAATTTAATGAAAAAAAAAGGCAAAATATAATCATAAATTTGATCACAAAACTAATTTCGCATCCCTCTGTCTCGCTAATGATGTACAGGCCAGTCTCATCTAAACAGAACAAAACAATTAATGATAATTTATTTGGACAGTTCAATAAAAGCAGAATTTAATTCGTGTAAAAATTATCCGTGATCGTTCATTAAACTTTAATCCAATGGCTCTGGCTAAATAGGCATAATAAATATTAATAAAACATACAATATTTGGATATTTCTTCAATAATGAGTCCCTGATAGGTGATAAGGGGTTATTTTCTTGAGCTTTTTCTGAAATACCTTTCTTCTTATTCTCTAGTCTATCATAATAATGAGGTTGAATAATTTTTTTTGCGATATGGAGGATTTAAAGTTGAGTCACCTTGAAATCACAATTTAAACTGCTATTTCAAATATTATATTAAACTAGTCGCTAAAATTATAGTACTTTCTTTAGACTTCTTACTCAACCCTTCCTAGAGACTTGTTTAGAGAGATGATGTTAATTTATTTATTTTAAATGTTTTGTGATAAGATTGACCTATATAAAATTTGTTTAGTCTTTATTTTATTAATAAACTTTGATATTACAATATATATATATAAATTAAAAAGCCTTCCAAATAAATTTATTTTAATAGAGAGGGTCTTTTATAAAAGTTTAACACGTAGCAAAATATATATTAAAATCATCTTAAAACAACCATGGCTTACTATTACATAAATCCCAACATGTACGAAAATTTGATTTTGCTTTGATATGGTTTGCAGATGATCTCTCACAAGATTATTATATATGAGAGGAGGGAAACGAAATTCTAAATACAACGCTATAGAAAAAGTTTAAAAAATTTAAAAAGAGAAGATGAAGAAATTAGGTCTGGAAAAATTTATGAACCTGTGCTGTGTTAAGGACTTTCTTTAGTTAAAAGAAAAAGAAGATTAAATTCAAAATGACCAACTTCAATATAACTAGGACAGGATAGGGAAAATTTGAAAGTTTAAAGTTTTTTAATAATATTTTAATCTCCTTACAATTTGGTAGTAATCGATTCTTGATTAAAAATTTTTTTCACTTCCTGTATATTCAGTTACTATATATTAGTAACGTACTATTGATTAATTTTTTTTTCTCTTCCCTGATTCGACAGCTTCTCTATAATTTATAATTTTTTAACAAAACGACAAAATACTCATAATCACAAGCAGAAGCGTATATAGAAATTTTTTTCTGGGTTTTAATGTTTTTAATGTTTTATACATAAAATGTATCTATTTAATGTTTTATACATAAAAAAACAGGTTGCATAATACGTTAAAATGATCATTTATTTTTAATAAAATTCTAGAAAATAAAAATTTGTCAAAGATTTTATTTTTCCAGAATGTATATTACTAATTATTTTAAGCATATAAAGAAAAGAATAGCAGCTATGAGTATTTCGTTTATTAAAGCCTCTATGCTGACGCTTCGGCCTTGGTCAAGACCGTCTTCAGAGCATGCAGGCTGTCAATATAGGCATACAATCAAATATTCAATCATATATGTAGTGAACATCAACATTTTTTCAACTTATAAATAATTAATAATATTGATATGTTGAATGATTGAATAATAATCAAGAAAATACAATAATATAAACACTGCCTGTACTCAACTAATTGACTTGTTGTTTATATTATTGTATTTTCTTTTTTTTTTTTTTTTTTTTTTAAACATTCACACTTTTTTCTCATTCACACTCACACTCACACACACATTCACACAGTCTTTTCGGCAACTTAGGCCATTTAAGACTTTAAACGATATCCGTTATTTATTATTATACATATTGGGGTCCAGGCATTCTTATATGAACCCTGTTATGCAATGGTGTGTCAAAGACCAAACATCGAATTTTGAGAAAATCAACAATAAAGTTTTTTGTTTACATTGGATTATATATAATTTTTCTTGTCAATTGTCCAAGTAACATTAAATATAAATTTTTTTAGGATATATTTCATAAAAAATACTATTAATTAAAGCATTTGAAACAATATTTCGTGCTTAACTCAATTTTGAATTTTTTGGTCTTTGACACGCCATTGCATAACAGGGTCCATATAAGCCATTTGGTATCCAAATGCCTTATATAAAATCATCGGACTGCCTGGGGTCCGAACCCGCGACGTTTGGTATACGAGGTTAGCACGCTAACCTCTACGCCATGCCCCGAGGGCTTGTATTTTCTTGATTATTATTCAATCATTAAACATATCAATATTATTAATTATATATAATTATATATACGTTGAAAAAATTTTTATGTTCACTACATATATGTTGAATATTTGATTGTATGCATATATTGACAGCCTGCATGCTCTGAAATGGTCTTGACCAAGACGTCAGCATAGAGGCCTTAACAGTGGTGTAGTGGCAAAATTTTCAGTGTGGGAACGCTAAATACATGACTTACCAATGGAGGGGGAAGGGGGTGTTTCCTGGGCCTTCCCGCGGAAAATTTTAGAAAAATTAATAGTGAAATCGTGCAATTTTATTTACTTGCGTAAATAATTTTAATTTTATTTGATATTATTATTTTTTTTAATGAGTGAAACCAGTGTGGGAACGCCGTTCCCACGCGTTCCCGCTCCACTACACCCCTGGGCCTTAATAAACAAAATACCCATAGCTGCTATTCTTTTCTTTATACGCTAATGTAAACTATCAAGCTATAAAATCCACATCTTGTAATTATTTTAAGATTTAATTTTACTAAAATTTTATTAATATAATAAGAAAAAAGTTCAATGATTTGACTCAATCTCAAAAAATTCATTTAAATAAAAAAGAACAATTAAAAGAGAAAATTAATAGTAAATTTTATCAAAATATGACGTATGGGTTTAGTTTAATTAAAAATGAAATTTCTAATATTTATTTCAATTAATAAAACGAACACTTTTCATTTTTATTTTTATTCATTAACGAATTTTTCCAAGTGTAAATTTAAGATAAGAATGATTTTTTATATTATTCAAATTTAAGTAGTTTTTTTTTTTCTTATTTTAAATATTCAGACACACGTTCTTGTTATTTTCATAATAAAGATAAATATGGAAAAAAAAATTAATTTAAAACAAAAAGTTCATTGAGTTCACAAAAATATTTTACAAATTTTTTTTTTATAATCATACTGAAAAGTTGGTTTGTTTATGTTAACATATTGAACAGTCAGGCGTTCTACTCACCAGTCAGTCACGTTGGTCTCTCTACAATCAGTAACAAACAGTTGTGGGTATATAATCGGCTGTTGGGGCTTGCCGAGTGTGACTGAAGGGCCGAAGCCGAAGGGTTGCGGGCTGCAGTGTTGGTGGCGGTGCACGCATCGCCCCACTGCCTGACTGGTTGCCTGCCTTCGCGGCGGCGCAACAAGCGCCCATCCCCCATCCCTTTCAAGACGAGCGAAACGATTTGGATACTTTCTCCTTGAAGGATTCCGCTTGGACCATTCTACTCCCTCGCCTTTTTAAGGAGACTCATAGACTCGACAAGCAGGCCAATTCTAATCAGATTCGGTTTCACTTTCTGCGTATACAATTACTTCTTATTTTTTACTTTTTTTTCTTAAAGAAACTTAAAGGAAAACATTTTATTTAAAATTTAATTTTTTAAATTTTTTCTTTTTCATTCATTAATGTTTTAACGGTGGCTAAAATGGCTGGGGGTCTAATGCCAATTTTAACTTTCTCTTAGCTATATATCGCCTGCTTAGAATCATAGTGGCGAAAGTCCCAAGTTCAACAATTCGAGAAAAGGCGTTTGAAAGTTTTGTGAACATATATACAGTGGTACCTCGAGATACGAGTTTTATTCGTTCAGTAATCTTGCTCGTATCTCAAAGCAATTTTGGTTTTCCCCATTGAAATTAATTGAAATTCCATTAATCCGTTCCATCCCCAAAAATACTACCCCTAATTGTTTTTGTTACGTGTTTTTGTGTCTCTGTCTGTGAACAAAATAACTCAAGAACAAAGAAGACTAGGAGGTTAAAATTGTATATTTAAGTTAGGTACCCTTCTAAGACGTTACACGAAGATTTTGAACAAAATCGGCCAAAAAGTTTTAGTACTTTGCTGATGCACTTTTTCAGTTTTTTTCGATTTTCTCAAAATTCGCTGCAATGATTTTGATTAAAATTCAAAAATCAATTAGTCTTTAGATGCTCTTTAAAATATATATATTCTCATTTTCCTCTTGAAATCTTATGAAGCACACTCTACACTTGTACTTTATAGGAAAGATAGGAGCTAGATTTTTTTATATCTTGAATATATGATCTGCTGTGATAAGCACAGAACACAACTTTCAATTACCTAAGGTAAAAGAAAGTTGTGTGCTGTGCGACCAGTCATACCAGATTTTTTCGCCATGAGGTGAATTTGAACTCGAGTTGTCTTCAACTCAGGATTATATGCGTAACCTGGGCTAATCGCCTTATTTTTACAAATTACTTTCCTTGTTTATTTCGTCCAAAGATAATATTTAAAATTATAAGCTTATAATATAGAGATTTAATTTAAAATAAGTTGATAATTGAGGACGATAAGGAGAATAAAACCCAGCTCCGTTTTCTCTCTCGCGACCTCAATTTATTTGCAAATATTTCGGCTCCTATACAGGGGCCATCTTCAGTGCATATATGAATTTTATGAGAGAGATTGTCAATTTGGTAAAAATATATTTGAGAAACATTTGAGCGCATAAGCTTCGTGCCTGGACGTTCTATGCCAGTATATGGTCTAATTAACAGGTTAATTAAAATATTAGTCCACTGCTCCTCCCACCAATTCTCGTTCTCTAAGTTGATAGTCTAGAGTTTTTTGTTGTTCAATGAAGTCTTTTTCATCCCACTACTTAAACTCGTCAGTTCATCTTGTAGGCGGATGTCTAATTAGGAATTTTATAATTGATAAAGAGTTAGTGTCTAGCCACCAGCGGTTATCATTCATAATAAGAGAACATTTTAAAAGCCATTTTCTTTTACGAGCAACTTCAGCCATGTCATTTAATTGCGAATTCAGATAATTGCTCTTTTTATCAAGAGGCGATTCCAAGAATATTTAATTTCATTTTTTTTTTTTTTTTTTGAAGAAATAAAGTGGCTGTTGTATTTAAACAATAGATAGAAAAGGAGCGTTCAGCCAGGTAATCAGTCTCCACGAGTCTCTCTTAAGGGAATACGGTTTCGGTTTTATTGAGATAAAGCCATCCTCAGTCCAATAGTCGATAGTATGAACTCACATGACAAAACATTGAGTCAAATGACAACTCCACTATTTGACTCAATGCTTTGTCTTTTGAGTTCATACTTTCTACTATTGGACTGAGGATGGCTTTATCTCATTAACTCAAGTTCAGATTACAGATGTTCAATATGTCTTTTAACTAACTTGCTTTTAACTTTTAACTAAACTTTAACTTTTAACTAAACTTGCCCGAGTATGGGAGGAATTTGAGTATCGATGTGATATTGTTCGTATCGCTGATGGATGATAGTGAACATTTGTAATCTGAACTTGAGAGGTTCATAAATATATGTGCAAGTTTTTTTTTTTTTGGAATGGGTGCATAAGGTCCGAAGACCTATAATGACCAATGGTCACATGCAGCCAGGAAGAAAATAAAAATAAAAGGAGAAGCATAAAAGGAGAACTCAACTGCTGGAACTGAGAAGATGCCTGTTGAGATTAGACTTGAAAGTCTGAAGATTGTATGTTTTGGGGAAGATAGACGCAGGGAGCTTGTTCCAATCGCGGGAGGTCATGGGGACAAAGGAAGATTGGAATAAAAAGTTTCGTATTCGTATGTCTTAGAGTTTAATAAATATATGCATTCGAAATACGTAGGTCCATATTCTTTTTGAAACACACTGTGTGTGATTTAAATAAATTCATCGGACTCCCTGGAGTCGGAACATTACCTTTTAGATTATCAATATTATTAACATTTGTCAACATTTCTAACCTCTCGGCCACGGAGGAGAGATATGTACTGTATTTTATAAATCTATAATCTCTAAACAATCCATAAACAATAATCGGCATATTCCTTTAATTAACAAAAAAAAAAAAAAAAAAAGTATTTTATAGGTTTATTCTTTATCAATTGTATTTATCAGACAAAATAAGTCTAAATGGCCTCAGATGCTGAAAAATACATCAACTTTGATATTAAATTTTATTTGTATTATAGGCCTGTTCAATATTAGAGTTGTATTTATTCTTCTAAATTTTCAAAAAAACTAAAATGAAAATTAAATTAGTGAAATTAGAAAGAGAGATGTATCTAACATCAACTCGTTGGAACGATGTTAGCCATTTGAAAACTTTTGTGGAGTGCTTAGTAATCTGATCAAAAGTAATTCAGCTAAATTAACTTCTTGAGTCATGCAAATTGGCAAAATTATAATTAATAAATAAATATAATATATTTTTGTGAGGCCAGAGAGAAAAGTAAAATTCTACCATCATTCGAAAAAAAAAGTTTAAATGATTTAAGCCGGGTAATAAATTAACGCATTTTATAAATGCGTTCGTACAAAATTTTTAGATAATCAGTAATGAGATAAAATGATTAAAAATTACCTTAGAGGATATTTATACTTTAACTTTTAATTATGAGATATCATGAAAGTTCAAATGGCTAAGGTTTAATTAGCTATAATCCAATTAGTCTTTAGAATATTTTTTTTACAATCCTTTCACATTTGGCGAAAGAAGAAGAGGGGGGAAATGTTTTTCTCAAGCACCTAGTGTCTATACCTGGCAACATTTTTCAGAGCACTGCTCTTTTTAAAATGAATCTCTTTGGAGGCCTACAAGCTAAGATTTTAGGAAGCGAAAGATGGCCCGAGTAAAAATGATTAAAATGGATCAAGGGATACACACGCGCGCAGCAGGTCTGCATAGTGTACCTTGAGGGACACACAGGGATATACACGCCCACACCAGGGGCACCCAGGAATCCACCCGCCCCCACCAAGGACACACATTTTTCTTCTGGTCACTTTCGATCTACTGTGTGTGTTCCTGGTGCGGGCGTGTGTATCCCTGTGTGTCCCTCAAGGTTCACTATGCAAACCTGCTGCGGGCGTGTGTATCCCTCGATCATTTTTAATCATTTTTATTCGGGGCGATAGATGGTAACGAAATTTTCAAGCAATGGTATTATTATAGACCTATTTATATTCATAACCTAAAAGCATGTCCATTCAATTAAATTTTATTTTAACTACATTATAAATATTTTATAATAATATACATATATTTATTTAATTTCTATTATTAACTATAATCTCTATTTTGTTAAATATTATTCCAAGCTACGGGAGATGACGAAGCCCTTCCATTTGGCTTTGATTAATTCAACCATTAATTATCTAAATATTAAAATAAATGTTTATTTACTGTACTCTCTTTAAAGAGAATACTTGTTCTAATATTCATGTACCAAAAAAGAGAAGCTATCTAAATACTTGTACAGAAATGGAGATAAAATTTCGCTTTGATATTTATAACATTTTTAACGGAATCAATCAATCGATTAATAGGAGTAAATTAAAAATTATTCATATAATACCAGTTATTAAAAATACGACCGTAATTTCATTTACTTTATCAAATGAATTAAACATTTTAGTGTGAAGAATCTAGATGAATAAAATTTGGAGATGATATTCAGGTCAGTTTATTTGGATTAACTCCTCCCGGTATGTGTCTACGTTTCGATGTTCAAACGACTCCTTTTTCAGAACCATGCGGGATTAAGAAACAAATTTGTTTGTCTTTGTCTGGGCCCATTTTCTTTGAGTAGGGGAGAGGGCGGGACATTGGGACAGTACAAATAAAATTAGCTGTGTATAGTTTGGCTTTCAATATTATTGATCATATAATGTTATGTTGTTGACACTGATTAATGCACTATCTATTGCCATAGGCTTAGCGCTTATTCACCAATAGATGAATTAGATTTTAGCAATTTTCCAAAAAATCCAAATTGTCCCAATGTACCTCTTGGGTGAGGTAGATTTGGACAGTGAAGAGGCAGATGTGGACAAAAACAATTTGTTTTGTTCTAAAAAAATAATTTGGTGAATAAAGGTGGCACAATCTAACACAGTGGTTCCCCAACCCTTTCTGGAGGCTGACTAACACCTATCGCCCCCCTTTTCATTTTCATTGTATGTCTAATTTTAATCTAAAGTGTAAATAATAATGCAGTTTTATTATTTTAAACAATTTTGTTACCCTAGATATCAGTAGCGTAGCCAGGATTTCTGCTTGGGGGGGGGGGGCCCAAAAGTTTTATGAACCCCCCCTTCTCCAAGAAACTTAAAGTGGAGAAATTTTTTTTAGATAATATAATAATTATAAATAAAAAAAAAAATAAAAAAAATTTTTTTTCTTGAAATAAAAAATAATTTTAATACAAAATTCGCAAATATTAGAGATTTTTTCAATTATTTATAAGTTTTTTTGTTAGATTTTAGAATTTATGAGAGTTAATAAAATAATTATTTAAAAAAAAAAAAATCATTAGGGAAAACAATAGGTATTTTTTTGTTTTGGAGAAGGCTTTGGGGGGGGCCCGGCCCCCTGGCCCCCCTGAATACGCCACTGGTAGATATATAAAAACAGCCAACGCAGTTTTATCTGTTCACTCTTAACTGTTGTAGTAACTGTTGTACAGTAGCACCAAAAACACATGATTTGAAATTTTGTCGCTTAGGTGGTTTCTGAAATAAACGATTCACTTAAAAAAGAGAAAAAAAAAATACAAATTAAAATCAATTAGTAAGATTACAATATCAATCAATATATCAGGTCGGATATATTCCACAATCAGGACTGCAGACAGGGGAGGCAAGGGGGGGGGGCTATATCCCCGGGCCCGGGCCCATTGCGTTCCCACCTTAAAATTCTAATAAAAAATAATTTTCATGGTTAAAATTTCAATTAAAAAAAATCATTTTCTTGAATTTTTTTTTCCTCAGGGAGCCCGGGCCTTTTAATCTCAAATCAATCTTTTTCACGACTCAGGATAGCTAATAAAAATATAGATAAATAAAAAAAAACGTTTTTAAAAAAATGCTTTTATTTAAATCGAACTAAAAAAGAGATAAATAATTTAATTCAATTGTTCTTGTTAAAATTGTTGAATATTTATAACTTAAAATAAAAGCGTGGGGCGCTTCGAAGTTATTCCGAGGCTATAGACAATTCCTTAAGCTATTAATGAGCGCCCCACGCTTTTATTTTAAGTTATAAATATTCAACAATTTTAACAAGAACAATTAAATTATTTATCTCTTTTTAGTTCGATTTAAATAAAAGCATTTTTTTTTAAAGTTTTTTTTTATTATATTTTTATTTTAATCTTTTTAGTCTTTTTTATTATTATAGAGTATTAAGAAAGCGTGAGGCATCAAATAAAGCACCACATTAGTTTGGTATATTTTGGTAAAACCCAACTGATGATTAGCGTCATCAAAAATGACCCTTGAATATCAAATTTCCCACCTCTAGCTCATCGGAAAGTCTTTTGAAATTAGATTAATACGCGAGAGGTTTCAAATAAAGTACCACATTAGTTTGGTATATTTTGGTAAGTAGCCCCGGGGCCCGTCAAGTCTGTCTGCGGCCCTGTCCACAATATAATATCTTAAATATTATATATAATTTCTTATTTATTAGTGTCCACATGTGCCTCTCGCTAGATGTCCCAATCTACCTCAATCATGTTTATAAACAAAATGAGGCTATACAAATAGCTAAAATAAACAATTACATCTGCATGTACCGAAATAGTAAGAATAAACAAGTCTACTTATCTCTAATATTTCAACTGTCTTAATTCAAACGTTCATATGAAAAATAATCGACCTCAAATGATTTCCGATTTTTTTACAACGCAGGACAAATATGATGTAGCAACGTGTAACTAGCTATGGCGTAGCTTGACGCTGTTAAAATTTTTCTATAATAAAATGGGCACTTAATGCACCCTAATGGTCAAAGAGTACAATCTAACTTTACATTTAGTAGCGCTAAAATTCGAATGTCCCAATGTGCCTCGTGTCCCAATGTCCCGCCCTCTCCCCTATATGTGCACTAGCGTAATTAACTACAATTTTAATAACAAAATTGAGAGCAAATAAGTATATGTGCACTAGCGTAATTAACTACAATTTCTAATAACAAAATTGAGAGCAAATAAGGAAAAATGTGTACATCATCAATTGTAATTTATGATCCTATCGAAGTAAATAATAAATGATTGAAATGAATTTATTACCAATAAATTTTCCTCAATTTTTAATTAAAATTCAAAAATCAATTAGTTTTTAGATGCTCTTTAAAATGTATATTCTCATTTTGCTCTCAAAATTGTTTGAAGCACACCTTACTCTTGTACTTCATTTTGCTACCATAATCTATTATCTAATAATTATTTTGTCTTGCAGCAATAATAATAGCTCGTAGCAATACAAATACAAATACAAGTAATACAAATAATCTCCTTTTTTTGTTATTATTAAATAAAGATCCCGAAAAATTATAACTTCACCCTTTGATGAGTGGCATAAAGGGAGAAATATTAAATTTAAACTTTGACCAGTTGACTCTAGTTGACTCTAGCTGAAACATGATTTAATTAGATAAATTAAAACTAAAAATACAAGAGGAAAGAAATGTTTCAATAAATAATATTTTTGAAATATATCACATTGTGTATTTAATTTTAATTTCCCTAATGTTCGAGTAAATGGTCACCGTTTCCAAGATAGTGTAACAAAAGGGAGCGTACAAGTATTACGTAACGCAATTTGGGGGAGGGGGGTCTCATAAAACGTTACCATGCGTTACGAGGGGGGGGGGGGTTGAACAACGAGTTACGTAACTGATATTTTAGCGGCTTTTCGGTGGCCACTTGAGCGTTACGTAACGTCTAGGGGGGCGGGGGGGCGGGGGGGGTCCAGAAAAATATTACGGCGCGTTACATGGGGGAGGAGGGGGGTCAAAAATCTTCAAAAATTGCGTTACGTAATACTTGTACGCTCCCTAACGGGATAATTCCTCTATTATTTGCTATATTTTAAAAGACAAGAAAAAAAAATTCTATTCAAATTATGACTATATATAGATAGGAAAGATGGTTGCCATGGTAACAAAATACAAATATTTGCCAATGTTTATAAATTTTACATCTTGAATTCTACCTCATTCATGGGCACCATATTTATTCAATAATACTATAATTACTAGATAATAAATAATATTTATCTATCTCGTTTTGAGACAAATTGATCTTTTAAAGCACAACGATTGAAATTCATATGAGATTCCAAATTTTTTTCCCCGCTCTAATGAACTTTTTTTATCGCAATAGTTTTAGATTTTAATCTAGTTAGGTACTATTTTTAATGAAAATTATATGAAATATAAACACGGTTTTAATTAAATTCAAATTAATTAAATAAATAAAAAAATCTTAAACACGAAACGCATTTGCATATATTGATAATAGAGAATTTATATTATCTATGAAGAATAAATAGCATTGAAATTTGAAATTTAAATGGATTTATGTATTGATTTGATAAAATGTTTATTTATTATCGATTTAGAAGACGATGAATAAATTGACGATTATCTTAAGTCCATTCACAAATAAAGATAAAAAAAAATTTGTGAGAACACTCTATACATATATAAATATTTTATTTTGTTTAGAAGAGAAAAACTGACATTTACTTAGGATTGCAATTGTGAAGAAAAAAAAAAAGAAATGTCACCTTGTGTCTATTATACAATGAAAAAACCTTTGTTATTCAAAAATATGAGTTTTCAATTTTTTTTTTTTTTTAATCATTTTATAACAGCGGTTTCCAAACTTTTTACGACTAAGCCTCAGTGAAAAATTTTTTACCTCGTTACCTTCAATTTTTTATAGAATATCAAAAAAACATTCTACATAATAACATCTTTATTACAAGAAAAAAATTGAAAACTACAATTAACACAATGATTCAATACTTTTCCTCTCTCATATAAATACCTTATTAGACTATATACCGGTATTTCGGTAAGAGAAAGTAAAACGTCCGAGCTTCAGCTCGGTCAACCCGGAACTTATTATTTAAGACAATTGAAAGTTTTGATGTCTAAATTAAGACATTTTTACTGGTTTAAAAATTTAATCAAGAGAGAAAAAATGAATAACTTGCGCACATAAATAACAAAAAAACGAGCAAAATTTATGGCCCAAGGGAAATAGAAGGGAATGGCTTCTTATAATGGAGATTCAGGGATCCATGTAGAGGTCATTTTAATAGAATCATATTAGTATAATATATTATAAAGTTTTACCATAAAAACATAATTATTAAAATTAGAAATTATATTTTTTTATTGTTATTAATATATACAAGACTGCCTTGCGTCTAGCAGGTGGCTACAGACCTGGAAAACCTTAAAAACCTGGAATTATCAGGTAATTTAATGGGACCGGGAATTATCATTGAAATATCAGGGAATTTTGGAAAGTATCAGGGGAATTTATCGCTCCTTCTTAAGCTATGTCAAATTAATTTTTTTAATTGTTTTTGCTATGTGACTATTTTCCCGACATTGAAAAAATGTTTTCTTGACTCAAGAAATTCGTTGAAACAAATTTTTTTATTGCTATTAATCAATAATTTTCTTTAAAAAAGAACATCAATGTTTTTGTTATTGCACAAAAAAATGGCTTTACTTGAAGTAAATCAAGGGCGGATACAAGGGGGGGGGGGGGGGGGGTAAAGGGGGTAATTACCCCCCCCCCGAGATTCGAAAAAAATACCTTTTTTCGCAAAAAAATTTATTTTTAATGTAAAATTTTTAAAATTAATACTTAAAAATTTGATGTGTATTTATATTCTGGCAAACAAGTACAGAATGCGCTTTTAAATTACCGAAATTAAAAAAAAATAGTGTGCTGTGCGACGAGTCACACCAGATTACCCCCCCGAGAAACACCTCTGGATCCGCCCTTGAAGTAAATAAAATTAATTTAAAACAATTTAACGATTTCTTGATACAAGGTTATATATCCTTAAGAAATATATAGAGTCTATGCTTGTATCAAGAAAGTTTTCATAAGAAAAGTATTTTTTTTCTCAGTGTCAGGTATCAGTGATGAGTAAAGAGTTAGTCGTCTCATCATCGATATTTTTCGACTCATTATCATACAATATACGATACGATATCGTAGAATATTCATTATTCAATCATTGATTGAAAAAATAAATTTGTTAATCCTTAAAAGATACAAGTATTGTAGTTGTTGCTGTTGAGTTGTAACAAAGATTTTTGCATTTTAATCAGAATCGTTGGAGCAAATTTTGAAGAAACCGAAAAAAAATGTGGTGTGACTGTCGCACAGCACACAGCTTTCTCTTACCTTCGGTAATCGAAAGTTGTATACTGTGCTTGTCACACCAGATTTTTCGTGTCGAAATATATTTAGTTTCAGCCGATATATTAGAATTCAAGATGTCAAATTTATAAGTATGCGAAAATATTTATATTTTGTTAACATGGCAACCATTTCTCCTATATTTTCTATGAAGTACAAAAGTAAAATAATAATGCCTGGACCCCAAATAAATATATATTATTAAATAACGCTTATCGTAAAAGTCTTAAATGGTCTGAGTTGCCGAAAAGACTGTGTGAATGTGAGAGTGAATGAGAAAAAGTATGAGTGTTTTTTTTACAAAAAAAAAAAAAAAAGTACAAGACTAAAGTGGTCTTCAGAAGATTTCAATGGCAAAATGAGAATATACATTTTAAAGAGCATCTGAAAAATAATTGATTTATGAATTTTAATCAAAATGGTTAGAGCGAATTTTGAGAAAATCGAAAAAAAAAAAAAAACTGAAAAAATACATCAGTAAAGTAGTAGTACTTTTATTTTACTCTTTGACTGATTTTGATAAAAAGTTTATTTTCACTCCTCAGGTGGGTGCCTAACTTAAATATCAAATTTCAACATCCTAGCTCAATTCCTTCATGCTTTAAATTGAACACACACAAACACAGACACACTGACAGTCAGACCATGTCGCGACTGAATGGGCTCTTAAATTCATTCAGACTTTTTGGATTCAGGGGACCTCAAAACGTGAAGATCCATCAAAATCTCGAATTTTTGGCATGAATCCAATACTTTCTCTATATATATATTCATATAGGCCTATAGGTAAGAGAAAGTAAAAAACAGGTGGTAAAAAATACAGAATGTTTCTTTTCACTAGAAAAAGCTTTTTTCTCAAGCTTAAGGCATTCTTGGGTTGCCTTGGCACGAATGGCTTATTTTCTTGTATTTAAGAGCCCATTCAGATCTGATCCTTTTGGAGAAGAGAACTAAGTCCTTGCTTTTCATATGCTAAAACAATGCAAACTCTGTTTTGTTTACAAACAAACCTCATTTCCTATACATGCACCACTTAAGTATTCTCTCTTCCATTCACAATAGTATTTATCTTTTAAAAACCACTTAACATAAATAAATAATTTTCGATACATCAAACATTTTTCTATTTTTCTCTTTGATTAAATTTGTGGTTATATTTTTACTTTCTCTTACCTATGTATATATGTAATATATATATAGAGAGAAAGTATTGGATTCATGTCAAAAATTCGATGTCGAGATTTTGATGGATCTTCACGTTTCGAGGTCCCCTGAATCCAAAAAAGTGGTTTTCGCGACATGGTCTGTCTGTGTGTCTGTGTGTGTGTCTGTGAACAAAATATCTCAAGAACGAAAAGAGCTAGGAAGTTGAAATTGTATATTTAAGTTAGGCACCCCATGGGACGTGACACGAAGCTTTTGAACAAAATCGACCAAAAAGTACTAGTACTTTACTGATTCACTTTTTCAGTTTTTTTCGATTTTCTCAAAATTTGCTCCAACGATTTTTTTTAAAATTCATATATCAACTATTTTTTAGTTGCTCTTTAAAATGTATATTCTCATTTTGTGATTGAAATCTTCTGAAGACCACTTTACTCTTGTGCTCCATAGAAAAGATAGGAGAAATGGTTGCCATGGTATCAAAATATAAACTGATTCACTTTTTCAGTTTTTTTCGATTTTCTCAAAATTTGCTCCAACGATTTTTTTTAAATTCATATATCAACTATTTTTTAGTTGCTCTTTAAAATGTATATTCTCATTTTGTGATTGAAATCTTCTGAAGACCACTTTACTCTTGTTCTCCATAGAAAAGATAGGAGAAATGGTTGCCATGGTAACAAAATATAAACATTTTGCCATACTTATAAATTTTACATCTTGAAAATCGAATGTACCATACTGTCGGAAACTAAATACATGTCGACACAAAAAATCTGGTGTGACAAGCACAGTACACAACTTTCGATTACCGAAGGTAAGAGAAAGTTGTGCGCTGTGCGCCAGTCACACCAGATTTTTTTGTATGGTGAATTTAATTCTTTTGTTACTAATTCAATATTCTTCTTAGATGGAAGATAGGTAACTCGTTCAAAGTAATTTTTTTCTCAATTTCAATTTTAATTTAATTAAGAATCCAATTAGAAGATATGAATGGATGAATTGTATTCTCTGAATGTGCATTAATGAATGACTCTGACCTAATTGGCTTTCTATTTATAACGACACCCTACCCCAACCAAAACCTATATCTTCTGCATTGTAATATTGTTAATTCATATTTTTTTCATAAGCCTATCGATAAAAAAAAAAAAACTTTCATTTAAATTTATCTATAAGGTGAAAATCAACTATAACAGGGGTCGCCAACCTGTGTCTCTTTGAAGGATTATTTGTGGCTCTCGATAAATGTTCCTGAGAAGGATTATTCACCAAATTTTAAAGAAATTTTATCAAGAGAAGTAACATGAATGTTTAATTTTTAATATTTAAATTCAATACACATATTTTGTGCTTTTATTTATGTTTTCAATAAATATAATTTTTGAAAAAAAAATTGTAATACCTTTTTTTGCACACCTTTTTAATACGTATTTAATTACTCTACTAAAAAGTCTCGAAAAATTTCAAATTATGAAAAATGCCTCGGACTATCAAGGAGCTTGGCCACCCCTGAACTATAATATAGCAGGGGCCTATATAGAAATTTTTTTCGGGGGGGGGGGGCCTGATCTCAAAAATTTTTCTGCAAAAAATTTTTTTTTCCCGGGAACCAAAGTTTTCCGCCCCGCGGGAAATTTTTTCTCCTTCCCTGAAAATCATTTTACCTTTTTTAGGGACACAAAAATTTTGCCTCCCGCGGAACATTCCCTCTTTTGCGGAACCAAACTTTTCGTGCTGCGGGGCCGAACAAACATTTCGGGGGGGGGGGGGCCCCTGGCCCCCTTATATTCGCCCCTGTAATATAAGGAGAATAAAAATTAAAAATGATATAAATAATTCCTTTATTCTTTCCAGAGAAGATATTTTTATACATTTTATATATATATTAGGGGGGACTTTTTTTTTAAACTTAAAAATGTGGGACGGTCCCCCCCCCCCATTCAATTATCAG
The DNA here is from genome assembly GCA_023213315.1 of Euborellia annulipes. Taxonomy (NCBI): domain Eukaryota; kingdom Metazoa; phylum Arthropoda; class Insecta; order Dermaptera; family Anisolabididae; genus Euborellia; species Euborellia annulipes. The sequence goes on from JAKCPI010010722.1 coordinate 25,817, forward strand.
AAAAAAATAAGATTGCAATGGTAAAAGCCCTCAAATTAAGCGTTTAAACCGTGTTGAAATGCCAATGAAGATTAGCATAAAGTGTACGCCAAACGATTTCCACGAATAATTTCACTGATTTATTTTTTAATGGCATCTAAAAAATAGTTGATTTATGAAATTTAATCAAAATCGTTGGAGCGAATTTCGAGAAAATAAGAAAAAACTGAAAAAGTTCATCAGTAAAGTGCTAGAACTTTTTGGCTGAGGTTGGAAATTTTATATTTAAATTAGGCACCTCACCCCCCAGGTACGAGACACGAATCTTTTGAACAAAATCAGCCAAAAAGTACTAGTACTTTACTGATGTACTTTTTCAGTTTTTTTTTTTCGATTTTCTCAAAATTTGCTCCAACACTTTTGATTAAAATTCATAAATCAACTATTTTTTAGATGCTCTTTAAAAAGTATATCAGTGAAATTTTTCATGGAAATCGTTTGACGTACACTTTATTCTAATCTTCATTAGCATTTCGGCACGGTTTGAACGCTTAATTTGAGGGCTTTTACCAGTACAATCTTATTCTTTTCGATTGAATGATCTGGGGGCGAACCGTCCATAATTTTAAGTTTGGCAAATAAGTGTCACTCTAATATATATAGGTCTATATATAGGCCTATACTTAATTTATAATTTATTTTTCGAAATCTGACTCCATTGAAACCCATTTTCTAAATTAATTTGTATCTAATTTAGAAAAATTTTCATCACTTCCAAGTATATAAATCAGTGGTTTCCAACTTTATAATATAACCTCTCCTTTAAAATTATATTGGCCCACGGGGCTTGGAGTAGTTGGTAGCGTGCCTACCTTCTAAACCGAACGTCGCGGGTTCGGACCCCAGGCAGTCCGATGATTTTATTTAAGGCATTTGGATACCAAATGACTTAAATTATTATTAATATAACGGTTATCGTCAAAGTCTTAAATGGCCTAAGTTGCCGAAAAGACTGTGAATGAGAAAATTATATATTAATATATATATATATTTTTTTTTTTTTTTTTTTTAAGGTCTTTTTCGACAACTAAGGCCATTCAAACCCCCATCCCTATTTATTTCAAATGATTTGTAGTCAAATCAAATGAAATAAATTTTTCTCGTTGAGACGGGAAGCGAACCCGGGGCTCTGATATATTGTTTTTATTTATTGTTATCTATTATTTTATTTATAAAACTAGCAATCATTTGGAAAATTTCTCGGTGTGGCAAATATTCGCGCCTCCCCTTAGGCTAGTCCGCGCCTCCCAGTTTGGAAAACGTTGATATAAATTATGTATAGAGGCAGAGGAAGCCAAGAAATAATGCCCTGAATGCTTTACTAATTAGCTGAAAACTTATCAGTGCATTTGTTATGCTCCATCTTCAGTATTTTAATTAGCAACATATACACTAATTAAAGGACTGAAGATGGAGCATAATTCAAAATTCACCTATACGATTCCGGCTAATTAGTAAAGCATTCAGGCATTGACGTAGCCAGAAATTTTTGATGGGGGGATCAAGAAATTTTTTTCAAAAATTTAAGATTATTTTAGGGTATTTATAAATCATTTTGGCTTGTTTTTTTAGCTAGAGTAAATTATTATATTTTACTTTCTCTTACCCTATATGAAATATAATTTGTATTAAATATCTAGTCATGGCTTGGGTCCCGTGGGGGGGGGGGGGTTGAACCCCCTGGCTACGCCTATGCATTCAGGGCATTATTTATTGGTTTCCTCTGCCTCTACTCATATTAACAGAAAGTTGGGGGTTGGGTAAAGAGGGTATTAAGAGAAATTTGGATGCTCTTCAGTCAGACACGCCAGATTTTTTTGGGCATACCTCATTCTTATTTATTCAAATTAACCAAGTGAAAGTATCTTTAAGATCTACATCGTATAAATCCATTAAATTACCGTGATTAAAATTTGGTATGATTTCATTTTCATTCTTCCTTTAAGTTTCATTCGTTAAAAAACGCATGGCACTTTAGCGGCCAGAGTTTGTTTCAGGGAATTGTCGCGAGATGGCAGCCCCGGGCTGTTGGCTTTTATTTGTCCGAGCATAAATCAATTATTCCAAGTTCTATTATTCGAATTATTTGGAGCGAAGGGTGGCAAAAAGGGAGCCCGGGGCGAGTGCAGGGTGATTGCTTCTCCATCCCCTAACACCCATCATACAGAGGAGATCTCATCAGGCCCCGATTCGCCATTAAATCAGAGGTCAAATCAAACCAAGATAATCCATTTATTTTTCTCTCTTGAAATGAGAAAAATTCAGGATGGAAAAATATTATTTTTATGAACGGGTTTAATATTTTTTATTTGTTTAGTTCGAATTCAATGTGTTATTTATTAATTTTTTCTCTCACGGATGGTCCAAACCATTTTCATTATTTAAGTAATAAAAATCTGATGAAAAAAATTTCGGAATTTATTTGATGTGGGAAAAATATTAAAAAATAGGGAAGCTGCAAAACTTTCCCGTTCTTCTTAATTAGAATTGACTTTAATGCTAATAGGTGGGATATGATTAGCTCTGGGATTAAAATCAGGGAAGTTTTGCTACTTCGTTTCCCATTTTTGGAGTACTTTTTTTCAAGATTTTTTTTTTTTTTTATTGTGAGAGGAATAGGAAATTTGGCATCTTTATCCTTTATTTTGATTTAATAATGAGCGTGATCCTTTTATTGAGTGTCCAGGAGAAGAGAACGAAATAAAACGCCCAGACAGGTTTAGATATCCGGGGATCACTTAGTCTATTCATCCAATATTTGGATTCTTTGATTTCTTCAATTATGTATATCAAAAGGATGATAAATTATCAAACTTTTGAGCATATCTCTTTCTTAAATTTTTTCGTCAACAACCAATTTTAGATCAAAACCTCCTTTGAATATATTTTCTTAATAATATTTTTCTTGTTTCGTGACCAACGGTTCAAAGGTTTCTGATTTGAATTAATTAATTAAAGTAAATATAAACCAAGTCTAAATGACCCTAGATGCCGAAAAGACTTAAAAAAATATCCTCTATAAAGATGGATTAGAAAAGGAATTTTGAGAATCCATTCAGCAACAAGATGATGGTCGGCATAGTTAAATTGTTTCACTTAAAAAATATCTGGGAAGATTTTTATTTTCTTTCTCTTAACCCTATTTATGAAATATGTATAGAGAGAAAGTATTGGATTCATGTCAAAAATTCGATGTTGAGATTTTGATGGACGTTTTGAGGTCCCCTGAGTCCAAAAAAGTGAGTTCCGCAAATTGGACTGTCTGTCTGTGAACAAAATATCTCAGCAACGAAAAGAGCTATAATGCTGAAATTTTATATTTAAGTTTTTATATATAGGCCTATATATTTAAGTTAATTTTTCCAATTCTTATGAAATTTTGTATTTGTTAAGGATTCTCTATTATGTATAAAATATCCAAATATGAGATTAAAATTTTGAAAAATAACCATAGTTTATTTCAAGTTGTCAACATGTAAAACGCAAGTTTGAAACTAAGGTGCTATGGGAAACTAAATTTATCTCGACACAAAAAATCTAGTGTGACAAGCATGGTGCACAACTTTCTCTTACCTTCGAAGAGTAAGAGAAAGTTGTGTGCTCTGCGCCAGTCACACCAGATTTTTTTTAAGCTTTTTTCTAAATTCAAAATTTACCATGAGGTTAGAATACGTGACAAGAAGATTCAACTATTTTTACAAGAAAAAAAAATCCAAGTTTATTCATCATTTTGATCTCATTAACAAATCTGAGAGTCATGTAATTGCTAAATTTTTATCCTTATTGGATATCTCTCTTCTTTCTTTTCACTTTCTCTTACCTATGTATATATGTAATATATATATAGAGAGAAAGCTATTAGTTCATATAAAAATTCGATGTCGAGATTTTGATGGATCTTCACGTTTTGAGGTCCCCTGAAACCAAAAAGTGGTTTT
>JAKCPI010010723.1:0-17427 GCA_023213315.1 Euborellia annulipes
TTCGCTATCACAATGTTAGCCTTATTTTCTACATAAAACTTTTTTTGTGTCTGACACGTATTTTTCAAATATTTTACTATTATGATTATTTGACGTGCTGTTATGGTGATTCGTATAATTAGTAATCATATTCACTAATTTCGCTCGTGTATTTCCCATTATTTCATTTGGAAGGCTGTCTACTAGATGCTCAACATCAACAATAGTTTTTATTAAGTGATTTTTCGAATTAGCATTATTCAAGAAATTATGTCTATGACCGAGAGAAAGAATTGTGTTAACTGTATTAGGAATGCTAATATCAGATAAATTAATCACAAAATTAGGTACAATTTGATCAATATTAGAATATTGTTCATTATTTATTAATAAGTTATTAATTTTTCTAATTATACTCTCTCTTTGGGTCAATAACACTTTTTTAAATGTTTTGTGCTGAGTATGTAGGAAATAATCTAGTAATTCCCCAGGTAGAGAAAATAGCAATCTATTTTTAAGTTCTATTAGAAGTCTTTTTATTATATTAAGAACTCGATGGGAATCTTTTATTTCTAATCGAAAGACTCTCTCTCTAAAGTTAGTTAAAATATTGTTATATTCATTGAAGCCTTGAGAGGAGAGAATATCAGTATTTTTAAAATTAGTGTTATTGTAAATATGCGTTGGGATTAAGCCCATTTTTTTAATTTCAATAAGATAGAATATTCTATTCTTTATTCTCGCCAATTTATAATTAAGCTTAATATATTCCTTAATATCCAATAAAGTCATATGTCCATAGTTAAAATTCACATAATTCAAAAAACCTGACTCGATGTTAGGGCGCTCCATGCTGTGTTTAATCTTCGAGATGTTGGTAGTAAGAAAATATTCTTCTTAGTAGATGTGGAGAAAAGTAGATATAGCTGGATAGAAGATTTTAAAGTAGCAAGAAGAAGAAAGAGAAGCAGCTAGTAATTATTTCATTTATTTAATACCCATTAGGCTGACGTTTCGGTCTCGGTTGAGACCATCCTCAGAGCTACAACATAGCAGGGATAAAGATAAATTTTTAAATTACAATTTTCTTTTAACACATTAGCAATTCATGACTAATAATATACAATATGAGAGACATAAGAAAAAATATATATACCTTATGGGCTGTCAATATGGGACAAATATTACAAACTCAATGCATATGATTCATAACCAATAAGTTATAATAACAATATATAAATATAATACAATATATTGAGGTTTAAAACAGTTGAGTTTATTAGCAGAAGAGTAACAGTCATGTGGTGCGTTCAATCGACTACAGGTAATTAACTGATATTCTCTCCTCTCAAGACTTCAATGAATATAACAATATTTTAACTAACTTTAGAGAGAGAGTCTTTCGATTAGAAATAAAAGATTCCCATCGAGTTCTTAATATAATAAAAAGACTTCTAATAGAACTTAAAAATAGATTGCTATTTTCTCTACCTGGGAAATTACTAGATTATTTCCTACATACTCAGCACAAAAATATTTAAAAAAGTGTTATTGACCCAAAGAGAGAAGTATAATTAGAAAAATTAATAACTTATTAATAAATAATGAACAATATTCTAATATTGATCAAATTGTACCTAATTTTGTGATTAATTTATCTGATATTAGCATTCCTAATACAGTTAACACAATTCTTTCTCTCGGTCATAGACATAATTTCTTGAATAATGCTAATTCGAAAAATCACTTAATAAAAACTATTGTTGATGTTGAGCATCTAGTAGACAGCCTTCCAAATGAAATAATGGGAAATACACGAGCGAAATTAGTGAATATGATTACTAATTATACGAATCACCATAACAGCACGTCAAATAATCATAATAGTAAAAAATATTTGAAAAAATCGGGTGTGACTGGCACAGAACACAACACTTTCTCTCTCTCTGTGGGTAAAAAAAAGTTAAGTTTGGTGTGTCACACAATATTTTTTGTTTATCGTAATTTTTGTTATTGGGGAAGATTTGAATTTATTTATTAAGTTTAAATATTTATATATTAAAATTTTGTTATGTTGACACCTCATCCCACTCTCCTTTCTTTTCTATTACAATAAAGAATAAAGTTTGAATCAAATTCTATTTCAATAGGAGAACAACGATATGAAATTGCATGTAAAACTATTTAATATTTGATTTTTGATTAATATTCATAAAGAGATTATAGAGAATATTGAAAAAAAAAAAAAAAGTAAAAAAGTACATCAGTAAAAAACTTTGGACTTTGGCGGATTTTGATTTAAATTTTTTTTCCCGGGGGTGGGTGTTTTAAATTTAAATATAAAATTTCCACCTCAGATCTCTTTTCCTTCAAATTTAAAATACAACACACACACACACACACAGACACACACACCAACACGACCATGACAGGACAAGTAAATAAAATTTTTTGTGGAACGGGACCCCAAAACGTAAAGATCCATCAAAATCTCGAATTCAATTTTTGAAAATAATTCCATATCTTTCTCTATATATTAATATTACATATATATATGAGAAAGAGTAAAAAATACGTGTCAGACACAAAAAGTTTTATGTAGAAAATAAGCCTAACATTGTGATAGCGAAAAGTGACAAAACCAACCATACCGTTGTTTTGAATAGGGCTGAATACGTGGAAAAAATTAATATCCTACTATCCGATACAAATACTTACAAGATAATTAATCGAGATCCTACGGTGTCACTCCAAACAAAGTTAAATAATCTATTAAAAGGCATTCTCCCAGTAGATTTAGATAGAGATGCGATCCTTTTAAAAAACTGTATGGTCCGCAATGGTACACCCCCTAAATTCCATGGACTTATAAAAACTCATAAAAACAACAGTATTAGGCCTATTGTTTCTACTATTGACTCTCCCCTATATAAAATTTCTAAATACATGACTACTATATTAAATAAAATTCCCCTTAACAAAATTAACATTAAAGATTCATTTCATTTTAAAAAATCTGGTGTGACTGGCGCACAGCACACAACTTTCTCTTACCTTCGGTAATCGAAAGTTGTGTTCTGTGCTTGTCACACCAGATTTTTTGTGTCGACATGTATTTAGTTTCCGCCAATATATTAGAAATTTAAGATGTCAAAATTATAAACATGGGAAAATATTTATATTTTGTTACCATGGCAACCATTTCTCCTATCTTTCCTATGAAGCACAAGAGTAAAGTGTGCTTCAAACAATTTTGAGGGCAAAACGAGAATATACATTTGAAAGAGCATCTAAAAAATAATTGATTTTTGAATTTTAATCAAAATCGTTAGAGCGAATTTTGAGAAAATCGAAAAAAAACTGAAAAACTACATCAGTAAAGTACTAGTACTCTTTGGCCGATTTTGATTAAAAGCTTATTTTCACGCTCCCGGGAGGTGTTTAACTTAAATATAAAATTTCAACCTCCTAGCTCAATTCCTTCATGCTTAAAATTGAACACACACACACACACACACACACACACAGACACACAGACAGACAGACCATGTCGCGAAAACCACTTTTTTGGATACAGGGGACCTCAAAACGTAAAGATCCATCAAAATCTCGACATCGAATTTTTGACATGAATCCAATACTTTCTCTCTCTATATATTAACATATATATAGAGGTAAGAGAAAGTAAAAAGAAATTGATAAAATTAAATTATCTTCAAATGAAAGACTGATTTCATATGACATTGTCTCACTCTTTACCAACATTGACTTAAATTTGGCTTATGAAATCATTTTTAATAGATGGAATGAGTTTAAGGGCTATACATCTCTAAATAGGGAGCAATTTTTCCAAATTTTAAGAATTATTTTTGACAATGCGTATTTTACTTTTAATGGCAAAATATACGCTCAGACATGGGGCGTCCCAATGGGCTCCAGCCTGGGTCCCGTGATTGCCAATCTGGTGATAGATTATCTCTTCGATGAATCTCTCTCTAAATTTCCGTATACACCACCCTTTATCTTTAAATATGTTGACGATGTCATTACAGCCCTCCCTGACAATGAAATCGAGCCAGTTCTTGCAGTACTAAACAATTTTAACGCGAAAATAAAATTTACTAAAGAGTTAGAGCAAGACAACCAAATAAATTTTTTAGATATGGCATTGCTAAGAGAAGGAGAGGGTATCAAAACAAAATGGATAAGGAAGAGTAATAAGTCCGACCGCATTGTTAACTACTACTCAAACCATCCCCTTATACACAAGAGGAATTTATTGTATAATATGATTTTGAGAGCAGATCGGTTATCTAGTCCTGAATTTAAAAAGGATTGCTTTGATAATATTAGGAAAATCATGTTCCATAATGGATACCCCAGACACTTCATTGATAAAATATTTAAAATATATTTTTATAAAAATAAATCTGTGCCCATCTCAGTGTCTTTGGGTACTAATTTGAGTAGTGGTAATAACACCCCCGTAGCTAATGATGTAAAAACTTATGTAAGTCTCACTTATACGCCAGGGCTCTCAGAGAACATCAAAAAACTGATAAGCCGCGTAAGTGATGACATTATAATATCATTCAAACCGACCAACACCCTGAGTTTCCTCTTCAACAACAAGGACCCCACCCCCCTTCTAAAAAACTCTGGGGTTGTATATAAAGTCCCGTGCAGCGACTGCAATTTGTGTTATGTTGGGCAAACTCGACAATATTTAAATAGTCGGTTGTCACAGCACAGGAGTAATATCAAAAACAATGAGACCAGCGTTGCATTGGCAGAACACGCTATAAATAAAAAACACAATTTCAACTTTGATGGTGTGAAAATCCTAGGGTTTGAAGGAAACTACTACAAAAGGCTGACACTAGAGGCCATACACATTTTCATAAATAATACAGTGAATTTTAGAACGGATTTTAAATCCACAATCTTCCTTTATAGGAATATTTTAAAACGCTGATGTGTGTATGCCAAGCTCGGCTACGTCACCCGTATGCGTGGTGGGGGTACTATATATAAGCTACGAGTTGCTCCTATGCTAATTACCTATAGTCGATTGAACGCACCACATGACTGTTACTCTTCTGCTAATAAACTCAACTGTTTTAAACCTCAATATATTGTATTATATTTATATATTGTAATTATAACTTATTGGTTATGAATCATATGATTGAGTTTGTAATATTTATCCTATATTGACAGCCCATAAGGTATATATATTTTTTCTTATGTCTCTCATATTGTATATTATTAGTCATGAATTGCTAATGTGTTAAAAGAAAATTGTAATTTAAAATTTATCTTTATCCCTGCTATGTTGTAGCTCTGAGGATGGTCTCAACCGAGACCGAAACGTCAGCCTAATGGGTATTAAATAAATGAAATAATTACTAGCTGCTTCTCTTTCTTCTTCTTGCTACTTTAAAATTAAATATTTCATTTCATTTGCCTTTCAATTTAATGTCAAAATCCTAAAGAGATCCCCGATATTTAAGATGATTGGCGAATTTAACAGGCGGGAGTACCTCCAACCTTCCGTACAAAATAAAGGAATACAAAATTCCAAACAGACTCTTCATAATTGTAGAAATCTCTGAAAAGGTTGACATTTTTTTTTTAATATTGTTAAATAAATAGGTCTACATAAAATAAATACAAATTGTTTCTTAGTCCCCCAACAATTTTAAGCGGATCTTCAGAACCCATGGACCACAGTTTAAAAAAACTATGTAATAAAGTTTTTTTTTGTTTAATTTTTTATTATTTAGCCTTATTTACATAAGAACCAAAAACCAAGCCTAAACCTAGCAAATTTATTCACTGTTCTGGTTCGTGTATTCAGACAAAAGAGCCGTCCCGTCTTACATTAGCCGTGTTAAAAATGTTAAAGATCTTTTTTTTCCAATATATGTCTTTGCTAGTTACCTAGGCGGGCTATTTTATTTTTAAATTCAAAGAACGTTTTCAATTGACTTTAAATTTTCTAGAGATTTGGCTTTCGTTTGAATTCTATTTACATTTCAACAAGCTTTCAAGTCTAAAGCGTATAAATTTAATAAATTTTTACTTTTCGAATGGGATATACAATATAGCCTAATACAATTTTGTTGTTTGAAATTGATAAATATCTTTGCTTATAGCCTTTTTTAATTGATTAAACCACTCATAAATAATTAAATAAATAAAAAAAATCTGTTGAATTTATTTTTAATTATTTCCTTTCCAATAAATATGAATAAACATATCGAACGAACGAATAATCTCTGCATTCAAAGCAACTAAATATTCCCGGAAACACGAATTATTACTAACAGTTAGCTAGGTAAAATTTTTCTCTGGAAACCAATCAGGCTTTTCATTGCGAACGTGATAAATCCTATTTATGAAGGTACCGACAGCATGATACATACGTGCATGTGATATTGGACGACAAATTGATTCCATTATACAATTAACCATTAATGCTTGATGGATTAGTGACGAAGAGCGTGTTACGGCTTGAGATAAAAATCATGTTTCAAAATCATTAAATTATAGAGGTCAAAATTATTTGATATTAATATTGGCCTAGGAGGAGGAATAAAAATTTAAATTTTTAACTTTGCCCACCAACTGTAGGTTGATTTAATAGGTAAAGTTGCAAACGTGTTGCTTTATTTCTTTGAATAATGTTGTGCGCTCGGCTCATACATCACATAATCATTTAAAAATGATATTTTCAAAATAGAAAGATTTTTTATAGATCAAAAAAATAAAAAACAAAATAAAATTCTTCTTTTAAAACCGAAAACTAGACTATCTAGAGTAAAAACAAGACTAACTAGAGTATATCTTCGTGTAAGCTCGAGACTTCCTTGTCGGTATTTGGAGCAGATGGTACGCTGTAGGGGTATTAAAAGACAAATTTTTTGGTTTGGCTTTTATTGGGCAATAATTAAGTTTCCCCAATAAAAGCCAAACAAAAAAAATTCTCTTTTATTACCCCCTACAGCGTACACCAGCTGCTCCAAATACCGACAAGTAAATCACAAGCTTACACGAAGATAAAATACTTCTAGTTGGAATTTTTTATTGAAAATTTCGGGACATGTGTTTTGAAAGTGATATGAAAGACAAAAAGCCTGGAGTTTTTGTTGATAAGTCTTGAGCTAGTGGAAAGCATACCTATACACCGGATAGCCAAGAGATCCCGGATTTGATTCCAGAGCACGTTTGGCCCACCATCATTATTAATTTCACATTTTTTAAAAATTTGTTTAACGTCTTTTTTGGCATTTAGACTCCGTACCTAATTATTTACATGTAGTTAAACTACAATTTTTTGCTTTTCACATAAAATAAAGGCAAGAGAGTTGCTTACATCTCAGGAGATTAAATATTTTCTCTAAAATTTTTATGAAATGTCGATATTATTTTAAAATTACTAAAAGATGAAGAGGAAATGAGCAAGAGAAGGAAAGAGGAATGAGAAAGTTTATATAAAGCCTGATTGCCTCCGTCTTTCCTTAATGAGGGAGTCACAGGACAAGACATACCAGTATATATATATCTATTCTCCCTCCTCGTTAAAAAAAATTCAATCACAAATTTTTAGAAGAGATTTAATTATTTTGTTATTACTAATTGAGACTTAATTGGCTTTGATTTTTCATAAGAATAGATAAAGCTCAATCCTTTTTAATAATATATATATATATATGACGATGCTGAACCGGTGTTTCCTTTTCAATAAGAAAATTGTTTGGACATCAAATGGGGACTGGAGAGCCTGTCTATTTTCTTGGACTCTCACTAATGTCTTCTCTAGGAATTCAAAATTGCATTTCGAATTTCGATAGGAAAGTTGCTATGATATTTGGACCCTGTTATGCAATGGTGTGTCAAAGTCCAAAAAATTCAAAATTGAGTTAAGCACGGAATATTGTTTCAAATGCTTTAATTAATAGTATTTTTTATGAAATATGTCCTAAAAAAATTTATATTTAATGTAAAAGCATAAAATTATTTTTACAATATTTCAATGCAGGATTTTCATTTTGCAAAAATGATTTATGTTTCTAACACGTTGTTTTTTATGATGTTAACAATCAATAAAAACTTATTTAACCTATATTATAGGCTATATTGTTTACCTTAAATATACCAAAATCCTTTTTTTTTTTTGAAAAATGAGAAATGAATTCGTAGAATTCAAAATTTAATTTTTTGATATTATTCCTGATAATGAAGGTGAGGATCAGTGCGATTTGGAAAAGACAACAAAATAAATAATATTAAGTCAATTTCATTATAACTTTGATTTACTGTTGCCATGTTCACTTCCATTCAGGAATTAATTGATGAGAAAATTTTGTTAATACTTTGTATTTAATTTTAAAACATTAATACTATTTAAAATTTATTAATGTAATTTTGATAAAAAGTTTCTAAGCTATTAGTATTAAATATAACCATAAAAGAACTTTAACAATATCTTCGTTTTAATTTTTGAATTATAACCTAAAATTATTTTATTTATTATCAAGAGACTTTGAAGCATTTTTGCAAATTGCAAATTGGACTTACTTGTCAGAGAATTTTGCAAAAATAATCTTTTATATTTTATTGTTTTTCTCTAAATTAGTCGTATTTTTAGAGATAATTTATGAATATCTGCCATAATTACAGTATTTACTTGCACAATTGACAAAAAAAAAATGATATATAATCTAATCAAAGCAATTTAAATCAGAAAAACTTTAATGTTGATTTTCTAAAAACTCGATGTTTGGTCTTTGACACACCATTGCATAACAGGGTCCATTTATACTACCAATATTTATTAATTCATATACCCGAAAAAAGTAAAGGTGTGCCGCCGGAATTGAACCACGGATCCTCCAATTTGTACTCGGAGGGCCCTTACCACAGCCGTGATGTGGTTTAGTGTAAATTTCCCTCTCGCGGTTTACATAAGCGATGTATATAATATCTTAAATATTAAATATATGTAATTTCTTATTTATTTATACTACTCTATTAGTAGGACTGGCCGGTAAACCGGTAAATAATTTTTTACCGAAAACGCGGCAACAAATCTCTAAATCCGTAAAAACCGGTTTTTCTCGAACTCGGTAAATATCTGCTTTTCTCGAAACAGGGTAAAATCCTTGTTTTCTTTATTTTATCGAATGGATTTCAAGTAGATATATTTAGTTTTACGAAGTTCTTTTTTTATTGAATTATAACTTATATAATAGAAAAAAAAATCTCAAGTGACATCATACATGAAAATTTGTTATTCATATGGGAATATTCAGATAGACTGATCAATCCCGGACGCCCCTACTTTTAAGTTTTGAATAATTTGGACCCCACTAGTAATTATTATTCATTCCCCCTTTGAATCCGAGGGTAAATTTATATAAATAATTTGTTTGCATATACATGTATATCTCTCTATCGTTAGAATATTAATATATGCAAACTATGAATGGGTTTAAATTAATCATCTTGATCTTACTATAAAAATGTTAATTTGCTCATACAGATAATAAATTAATTAGAAGCAGTATAATTAGATCTTTTTATAATCATTAGTATTAAGATTTAAGCCCAAAGCCAGAACCACCCTGGTGGAAAAAGAGTTTACTTCTGGACCATATGAGTGCATTTTCTAAAACTGTATCAGTAATCCGAGAGTAGACTATATTTTAAAAATGAAAGAAAAAATTTAAATGAGTTTCGCTAAAATCTCTTATTTTTTCAAGCTTAAAAATTACATTGGCTATTGACCTCAGAATTTTTTTTTTATTTAATAAGGACTACAATCAAAAGCTGGCAAATTGGACATTTGTCTAAGGGCATTCAAAATTAAAATGAATGAATAATGACTACAATTTTAGTTTTTTTTTTTTTTTTTTTTTTTATTCAAGATCTTTTTCGGGCATCGGAATAAATTTTTGTCGCATGAAACGGGGTGCGAATCCGCTACTCTTGGTACAGATGGCCAACATGCTAACCACTACACCAAAGCCCGAGTACAATTTTAGTTTAATATTAACACTTTTTTAATATATCCTTCTATAGAGTATAAAAATAAATATAAATTTTTTTAAATAATGAAAAATTTTTTCTTAAACAATGACAGCTGTTTCAAGGTTACGCTGGTTAGATATAAAATTTTATCGCTCTCCAAATAATTGAAAATAATTAATCGTGAACGATAGAAAATTTCCATTTTATTGGGTAAGTTGAAATTTTAAATTATGCTTTTTATTGGTATATAATTTTTTGTGAAATTTTCCAAAAGTCAAAAAATATTTCATATTTGAATCAAAGCCATGTGGATTCCTTTTTTGTTTTCTGCAATCTCTCCTCTTTAATTTCATTTTCTAATTAATTAATATTTTTAATTTCAGTCTCCGATCTTTAATCAATTTTTGAGGTGGAAGCGAAAATCTGTATGGTGCCCAAAACTGAGCCTTTTGAGAAAAAAACCAAAGAGAGAGGAAATAATCCCATGGGCTGCAACTGTAAGTTTATAAATATTGTTTTCATATGTAGTAAATTTTACATTTAAAAATGCATTTGACAAAAATTTTGTTAATAACACTTCTCGGCAAAATGAAATTTTTTATCGAGCCTAGAGATAATTCTTTCAGATTTTTACTTAAAATGACCTCCTGAATCCAAATATGACCTCCGTTTTCCCCTTCCACCTACCGTTTTCGACGGACAGCCCCCTACTTATTTTCACCCTTTTTCGTTAATCTTAGGGCCATGAATTAAATTTGGAGGGAAGAAAAGGAATATTTTTACCTTAATATTTTTTCAAAAGGACTAGAGAGGTGAAAAGTTCAAAAACATGAGCATTTGGATCCAAGGGGGATGTGAGGGAGGATTTAGTCCCTAAAATTGAAAAAAAAATCATTAAAAATTATAGATTTTTTTTCGTTTTTTTTTTTGCAGTTTTTTTACTGTTTTTCTACATCTACATATTCCAACTAACAGAACTCCCTTATTCTGAAGAAATATTAAGGCTAAAATATTCCTTTTCATCCCTCCAAATTTAATTCATGGCCCTAAGATTAACGAAAAGGGGTGGAAATAAGTAGGCGGCTGTCCCCCGAAAACGGTAGGGGGAAGGGGAAAACGGAGGTCATATTTGGATTCAGATCAATTTTACTTAAGAATCTGAAGGAATTATTTCGAGGATTCTTTTCTTGCCGAGTAGTGTAATTGGAGGCCTCTAAAATATAATTTCTGAAGAATTTGATTAATTTTTTGCCAATTTGTTTTTCAGGCTCCTAAGAGAAGCAAAAAATCTCGGAAAAGAAAACCAGTTAAGTGAATTTTATGTAATAATTTCATTTGGTAGCCTAATTATAAGACAAGATGGTCATTTTCAGTCATTAAATGATGAACCTACTATTAAGAAAATAAAAGTAGAACGAGATTTTTTGTGGTAAGTTCCTATATTCATAATTTTCCCGGGTTCTCTTCCCGCCCCAAGCGAGAAAGATTTATTTCAATTGAATTGGCTATCTACCAATCATTGCAATAAATACGAATGGTGAAAGGGCTTAGATGTCGAAAAAGACCTTAAAACAAATAAAAAAAATTACAAATTTTTTTTTTATTCAAATTCTATATAACTTAGTGATTAAAAAAAATGATTAAAAAAAAAAATAATAATAATAATGATATTTCAGATTGACATTCCGGAAACAGAAAAAAGAAAAAATAAAAATATCTTCTCAGGACCAGTAAGTTTTTTAACTTTAATATTCTAATAAGTAAGTTTTCGATTAGATTTTGAAATTATAGATACTTGATTTTAGTTTATGAACATCTGCTGCCTACCGATTATACATATGTGTTCTTATTTTATACTTATTTTTGTATTTATTGCTCTTTATTACCATCTCTTTAGATACTTCATCCTCTAAATCAGTGGTTCCTTCCCAACCGGTGTGCCCCGGCACCCAAGGGTGCCGCGAGAATGCCTAAGGGGTGCCGCAAGATATTTAGATAAAAAAAATAAAATAAAGAGGGCGAAAAAATAAAGCTTTGCCAAAAAAAAGGTCAAATGATTTTCACGCAAGGGAAAAAAATTTGCCCCAGGGTGGAAAAAAATTTCGATTTGATAGGGAAAAAAAAAGGAAGGGTGCCGCTAGTGTGTAATATTATTCCCAGCGCACCTTTGGGGTGCCGTGGCCTTCAAAAGGTTGGGAAACGCTGCTCTAAATGCTGCATGCTTTAGAAGAAAATTTGCGTAAATATTCATTTTATATAAATTATTATTTCATCCTCCTTTCTTTCACTTTTTCAGATAATAATCAGGTCTATAAGTAAAAACGTTAACTTTTAACATCATCATTCATTCTAAGACTTTCTTGTCTCAAATTCTATTCTATTCTGTAAGCAAAAACTTTAAAGCAAAAGCGTTAGTATTTAGTCAATATTGTTAAAAATTAATGTCATGTCTAGAAGGTGCCTTTAATATTTTAACACCGTATTTATTGCATAAAAATGGCGTCTTTAAAAAAATAAGGTTATGATTTTGACAGCTTTGAAATAAAAGCAACATGTTAATGTCGCTGTTAAAACTTTGTTTAGAGAATAACATTTTTTAACGCTGGTGTGTCAGATATGACTACTAAGTAGATTGAAAACAAATCAATTTAGTAATGTGCATGCGCGAGAGGTTATCGCGGGTTCTAAAAACACGAACAAGCAGAAACATGAAAACTAAAATGTCGCTGTTAAAACTTGATCAAGAGAATTGAATTTTTAACGCTGGTGTTTTTAATTTACTTTTTAACACCCAATTTATGATGTTAAATTTTAACCAGGTCTATTTTCTAAAAACAGACGTTAAAATTTAAAATAAACAAATTGATGTTAAAAAGTAATGTAGAAATCAGCTTTAAAAAATGCTATTCTCTATACAAAGTTTTAAAAGCGACGTTAACATGTTGCTTTTATTTCAAAGCTATCAAAATCATAACCTTACTTTTAGGTTAAGGACGCCATATTTATTTTAAACACGACGTTAAAATATTAAAAGCACCCCCTGGACATGGCATTAATTTTTAACGCTATTTACTAAATGTTAACGCTTTGGCTTTAAATTTTTTTTTACAGAATAGCTATTTGAGGCAAGGAAGTGATTTTGAATAGCATTTTTTAACGCTGATTGTTTTTACATTACTTTTTAACACCCATTTGTTTATTTTAAATTTTAACGTCTGTTTTTAGAGAATAGACCTGAATAGAAGAGTTAAAATTTCCTACCTCCAAAGCGTATTTTTTTAGAAACCATATCTACTCGCGCTATTATAGTATCTGTTTAAAAATACATAAATGTCTAATAATCATTTATTAAATTATATTCCCATCTCCTACATTATTTTCATAAAGCAATACTTTTTTCAGAAAAATATTTTTTCGGAATACGCTGGAATCAAATTTCAAGTATACAACACTACCGCTACTAGTCTTAAGTTATATAGCATAGGACCTTCAGCACAACATGAATCAAATATTAATAATTTTGGATTTTTTTTTGTAGACCCTATATATTTTTTTCTAAATAAAATTGCAAGTTTATTTTAACCATTGTTTTAATTTATAAAATAGAATAGTTCGATGTATAGACTCCTCTTTAGAAATTATATGCACCATGAAAACAATGTTTTCAATATAAGAGTTCAGAAACTAAGAAATTATTAAAATTACAGCTTTTAACCTTGATACCCCATGCTGAGGCTCAAATATCTACACTGTCTGTCCAATCATTCTTAATAATATTTAATTTAATTAAGCTTTTATTTATTTAATATATAATTATTAAATACATACTTATTTAAAAAAGTTTTAATAATTATACTTATTTCATGCAAGCGAGAAAAATATATTTCAATTGAATTTGCTACCAAGCATTTTAAATTAATTGACACACTCTTTCATTTTATAATTAATTATTACTGATGGGGTCTAAATGGCTTTAGATACGAAAAAGATCTTAAAGGAAATATAAAAATTGGAAATGCTACTACTGGTATATATGTGGGGTGGAGTGTATAATTTTATAAAAGTGAATAAAAATTGAAGTAAAATAAAAGGAAATATAAGTAAAAATAATGAAAAACGAGAAAAATTCGATAAAAACACCCCTCTGGTAAAAAAATGACTCGGTTTTTCTCGGGACTCGGTAAAAACCGACTTTCGGTAAAAACAGTCTTTTTTTCATTACTGTCCAGCCCTACCTATTAGAGCTATATAGATTTCAATCATTTTACTTTTTATTTTTTGCTTTCTAAAAAAAAAATCTGGTGTGACTGGCGCACAGCACACAACTTTCTCTTACCCTTCGGTAAGAGAAAGTTGTGCACCGTGCTGGTCACACCAGATTTTTTGTGTCGAGATATATTTAGTTTCCGATAGCACCTTAGTTTCAAACTTGCATTTTAAATGTTGACTGCTTCAAATAAACTATGGTTATTTTTCAAAATTTTAATCTCATATTTGGACATTTTATACACAATATAGATTCGTAAATAAATACAAAATTTCATAAGAATTGGAAAAAAAAATTTTAAATGCCTAAAAAGTTCCAAAGGAGGACCCCCTTTTGAATCGAAATTAACATACAAATCCCTATAGGAAATTAACATTGTTCCTATGCGAAGATAAGGTGGAAAGGGAATTTAAAAAGAGTAGAGAGAGACGATAATGTTTGCAAGTGAGAGAGGAGAGAGAGAGAGAGAGAGAGAGAGACATATATGTTTTCTTTGAAACAATTAAAGACACAAATAAAATAAAAATAAATGGGAATTTAAATAATAATTGATTTTTTAATCTAATAAAAAGAAAAAGATTTAAATTCGGTTACCATGGCAACCATTTCTATCTTTCCTATGAAGAACAAGAGTAAAGTGGTCTTCAGAAGATTTCAACGACAAAATGAGAATATACATTTTAAAGAGCATCTAAAAAATAGTTCATTTATGAATTTAAAAAAAAATCCTTGGAGGGAATTTTGAGAAAATCGAAAAAAACTGAAAAAGTACATCAGTAAAGTACTAGTACTTTTTGGCCGATTTTGTTCAAAAGCTTATTTTGAGATTCTTCAAAGGTACCTAAGTTAAATATAAAATTTCAATCCGGTAGCTCAACTCCTTCATGCTAAAAATCTGTCCACACACACACACAGACACACACACACACACACACACACACACACACACACACACACACACACACACACACACACACACACAGACCAATTTTCGGGACCCACTTTTTTGGACTCAGGGGACCTCAAAACATGTATATCCATCAAAATCTGGACATCGAATTTTTGACATGATCGCAATACTTCTCTCTCTATATATTTCATATATAGGGTATGAGAAAGTAATAATAATAAATTAAATTTATGGAAATTAGAAAAACCTAATTTATAATTATGTAAATTTTAAATTAAATATTAAATTACTAAAAAATAATAAAATATATTATTTTTTAATATATTGATATAAAAAGATTTTTAAAATATACAAAATATGCCCTTTCGGAGGATTTAGAAACACCATTTTGGTTTTGTAATTTTAAATTGACTTTCTTTTGAATTTAATATATAAATTTTCCTCTCACTTTATTTAATTAAAAAAAATAATTAAATCCAATTTTCGTAAAGGTATTATTTAAATTAGAACATAATTTAATTAATTTGTAATAGTGGAACACCTGTTGATAATCTTAATAGCTTGTCTTCACATTTATCTATTGTATAAATTAATGAACAATGATCAGCACATAACTGAACAACACCATTTTGTGGCGCCCACTGTACATTTGAATTCAAGATGTAAAATTTATAAGTATGGGAAAATATTTATATTTTGTTACCATGGCAACTATTTCTCTTATCTTTCCTATGGAGTACAAGAGTAAAGTGGTCTTCTGAAGGTTTCAAAAGCAAAATGAGAATATACATTTTAAATAGCATCTAAAAAATAATTGATTTATGAATTTTAATCAAAATCGTTGGAGCGAATTTTGAGAAAATCGAAATAAACTGAAAAAGTACATCAGTAAAGTACTACATAGTACTCTTTGGCCGATTTTGATTAAAAGCTTATTTTCACGGTCGAGGAGGATACAAAATTTAAATATAAAATTTCAACTTCCTAGCTCTTTTCATTCTTGAGATATATTGTTCTAAGACACACAGACAAACAGACAGTCACACATACATAGACAGACCATGTAGCTAAAAACCACTTTTTTGGATTCTGGACCTCAAAACGTGTATATCCATCAAAATCTCGACATCGAATTTTTCACATGAATACAACACTTTCTCTTTCTATACTTATATATATTACATATATACATAGGTAAGAGAAAGTAAAAAGTAAGAATTAAAAAATGACTTGCGATATTTTAAATTCAACATTGCGGAAAAACTTTTCGTTCTTAAAGGGATTAGTAAAATAAAAAAAAAACCAAAGGAAAAGAGTAGTCGGTGATGATTTAATTTTTTTTAAACATTCCTCTCCACGTAAGAATGAAAATTGCAAAATAAATTAAGTACCTTTTTATCTTTCTGAATGAATATTTATTTAGAGTGCCGCCATCCATCAAAAATTTATTTATAATTGATTTTTAATCCCTCTCTTCAGGAAGGATTTTTAACGAGATGTTTTTTTTTAAAATAATTATTTAGAAAAAAATGAAGAGAAAAATCTAATTTTTATTTTTCCCTTCTTTGTTGGTTCAATTTATTATTAAAATACTGCAGTGCAGACATTTCGAAGGTATTTCTCGCTATACCATTGGGTGTTGCGACTAATAAATAATTAAATATACAATTTATTTTTCTTATGCCCTTTGGAGCAAAAACAGCTTCATGATTTAAAGGTCAGTGAATAATTCGTTTTAAGAAAAAATAATTGAAAAATAAAAATATTGGCACTTAATGGAAATATAGTTTTAATCTTTAATGAAATACGAACTATAATTCTTTTTTTCTTATTAAATCATGTAGCACGGAGCCTTTTCAGCCCTCTAATTTTGTATGTCTCATTAGAAATTAATATACCAGTATGTGTAGCCTGTTTTAGAAAAGTTCTAGAACAAACAATTAGCCCTCGGGGTTTGGTGTAGAGGTTAGCGTGCTAACTTCGTATACTAAACGTCGCGGGTTCGGGACCCCAGGTAAACCGATTATTGATGGCCATTTGGTATCCAAATGGCTTAAATAAGAATGCCTGGACCCCTTAATATGTGTATCGTAAAAGTCCTATATGGCCTGAGTTGCCGAAAAGACTGTATGAATGTGTGTGTGTGAGTGTGAGTGTGAATGAGAAAAAAAATTGTGAGTGTTTAAAAAAAAAAAAAAAAAAAAAACATTCAAAAATATGGAGTGTTTATTTAAAA
>JAKCPI010010724.1:0-20720 GCA_023213315.1 Euborellia annulipes
TATATATATATATATGCGAAGATAAGTTTTCTCGGGTTGAGTCGCGTGTGATGTTGAGATTTACTCGACGTTTCCGCCTCTCCTTTGGAGCCATTTTCAAGAGTATGGAATTAGGGGGGAATTAAGTTGGGGTGGATTGTTGACGGGGTCGCAGTCTTGCTGGTCCCCAGGTCAATTTGGATGCCTCAGAGGCTGGGTTTGGTCTCTGAGAGCAGGAGGAAGGTTGAGTGTGTGTGATTGCGTTTTGTGTTCGGTTTAGATTGACTACGGGGCCTCAGTCTGCCTCCCCAAGTCGATGTGTTATTGGTTTGGTTAGTGGATGTGTTAGGGGAGATTGGGTTTGTTTCTGAGATTTAGATTGGGTGTGTGTGTGTGTGTGTGATCGTGTCTGTGTTTAATTTAGGTTGACTTTGGGGCCTCAATCTGCCTACTCCCCCAGTCGATGTATTGCCGGATGTTTCCGAGGCTTGTGTTTGTCTTTGAGATGTGTTGGGTTGTGTATATATATATACAAGTTGAGATGGCGCGGCTTCGCCGCGCCCATCTCAACCTGGCCCTGGCGGGCGGCGTCTCGTTACGTGATCAGTAGTTTTTCTCTTAATTTTAAAGCCCATATTATTTTTGCCTAAATGAAAATACAATGAATCAAGTTTAAAATTTGAGTATTCGCCCTGCCCGGCCTCTGGGTTTTGAAGGCCATGAGAAAATTACGGGCAAGAAGCAAGCCTAAATTTCCCTTTAATAAACTGATTCGGAGCCAACGGGCATGCAAATGAAATCAGGCGGACAGGGACCAATTAAAAAAAATCAAGAATTTTAAAATAAAAATTTCGGGGGGTGGGGCAATTACACAAAAGGTCTTTAAACTTTCAAACCCCTTGATAGATATTCATTGAAGAATTTTAAATCCAAAAAGCATGTTAAAATTTGAAGAAACAGAAGAATTAAAAATTTCGGGAGGTGGGGGGCAATTACACAAAAAATATTTAAACTTTTTAAACCCCTTGATAGATATTCATTGAAGAATTTTAAATCAAAAAAAGCATGTTAAGATTTGAAGATATAGAAGAATTAAAAATTTGGGGGGGGGGGGCAATTACACAAAAAATCTTTCAACTTTTAAATCCCTTGATAGATATTCATTCAAGAATTTTAAATCCAAAAAGCATGTTAATATTTGAAATTGAAGAATTTTAAATCCAAAAAAGCATGTTAAGATTTGAAGAAACAGAAGAATTAAATTTTTCGGAGGGAGGGGGGGCAATTACACAAAAAATATTAAAACTTTTAAATCCCTTGATAGATATTCATTCAAGAATTTTAAATCCAAAAAAGCATGTTAATATTTGAAGAAACAGAAGAATTAAAAATTTCGGGGGTGGGGGGCAATTACACAAAAAATATTTAAACTTTTAAATCCCTTGATAGATATTCATTCAAGAATTTTAAATCCAAAAAAGCATGTTAATATTTGAAGAAACAGAAGAATTAAAAATTTCGGGGGGGGGGGGGGCAATTACACAAAAAATATTTAAACTTTTAAATCCCTTGATAGATATTCATTGAAGAATTTTAAATCCAAAAAAGCATGTTAATATTTGAAGAAACAGAAGAATTAAAAATTTCGGGGGGGGGGGGGCAATTACACAAAAAATATTTAAACTTTTAAATCCCTTGATAGATATTCATTCAAGAATTTTAAATCCAAAAAAGCATGTTAATATTTGAAGAAATAGAAGAATTAATAATTTCGGTGAGGGGGGGGGCAATTACACAAAAAATCTTTCAACTTTTAAATCCCTTGATAGATATTCATTGAAGAATTTTAAATCCAAAAAAAGCATGTTTTTATTTGAAGAAACAGAAGAATTAAAAATTTCGGGGGGGGGGGGCAATTACACAAAAAATATTTAAACTTTTAAATCCCTTGATAGATATTCATTCAAGAATTTTAAATCCAAAAAAGCATGTTAATATTTGAAGAAACAGAAGAATTAAAAATTTCGGGGGGGGGGGGGGCAATTACACAAAAAATATTTAAACTTTTAAATCCCTTGATAGATATTCATTCAAGAATTTTAAATCCAAAAAAGCATGTTAATATTTGAAGAAATAGAAGAATTAATAATTTCGGTGAGGGGGGGGGCAATTACACAAAAAATCTTTCAACTTTTAAATCCCTTGATAGATATTCATTCAAGAATTTTAAATCCAAAAAAGCATGTTAATATTTGAAGAAATAGAAGAATTAAAAATTTCGGGTGAGGGGGGGGCAATTACACAAAAAATATTTAAACTTTTAAATCCCTTGATAGATATTCATTCAAGAATTTTAAATCCAAAAAAGCATGTTAATATTTGAAGAAATAGAAGAATTAAAAATTTCGGGGAGGGGGGGGCAATTACACAAAAAATCTTTCAACTTTTAAATCCCTTGATAGATATTCATTGAAGAATTTTAAATCCAAAAAAGCATGTTATTATTTGAAGAAACAGAAGAATTAAAAATTTCGGGGGGGGGGGGGGGGGCAATTACACAAAAAATATTTAAACTTTTAAATCCCTTGATAGATATTCATTGAAGAATTTTAAATCCAAAAAAGCATGTTAATATTTGAAGAAACAGAAGAATTAAAAATTTCGGGGGGGGGGGGCAATTACACAAAAAATATTTAAACTTTTAAATCCCTTGATAGATATTCATTCAAGAATTTTAAATCCAAAAAAGCATGTTAATATTTGAAGAAATAGAAGAATTAAAAATTTCGGGGGGGGGGGGGGGGCAATTACACAAAAAATCTTTCAACTTTTAAATCCCTTGATAGATATTCATTGAAGAATTTTAAATCCAAAAAAGCATGTTTTTATTTGAAGAAACAGAAGAATTAAAAATTTCGGGGGGGGGGGGCAATTACACAAAAAATATTTAAACTTTTAAATCCCTTGATAGATATTCATTGAAGAATTTTAAATCCAAAAAAGCATGTTAATATTTGAAGAAACAGAAGAATTAAAAATTTCGGGGGGGGGGGGCAATTACACAAAAAATATTTAAACTTTTAAATCCCTTGATAGATATTCATTCAAGAATTTTAAATCCAAAAAAGCATGTTAATATTTGAAGAAATAGAAGAATTAAAAATTTCGGGGGGGGGGGGGGGCAATTACACAAAAAATCTTTCAACTTTTAAATCCCTTGATAGATATTCATTGAAGAATTTTAAATCCAAAAAAGCATGTTTTTATTTGAAGAAACAGAAGAATTAAAAATTTCGGGGGGGGGGGGGTGCAATTACACAAAAAATCTTTCAACTTTTAAATCCCTTGATAGATATTCATTCAAGAATTTTAAATCCAAAAAAGCATGTTTATATTTGAAGATATAGAAGAATTAAAAAATTTGGGGGGGGGGTGGGCTGCCGAATTTAAAAAAAACTCTGAAACAACGAATTTAGATTCTTATCAAGGGAAGGCTTTAGGGAAGAAACCAAATTGATATCTCTCCTGGTTAAAAAAAATTTGAATTTGCCTCTCCGGCTCCGCCCTCTCTGTATTTCGCCAATCAGCGCTATCCCTGAGGCCTGATTGGTTGTTTCCACACATCGGACACGGGTTTAAGGCAATTATATATAAGTATGATACAGATCGTCCATAATTAAACTTGAAATTTGCGAACAGTCTGTTGCAACAACTATGCAATAGAATTGCATGAAAATTGTAATGGCAGAATGAAATGATGGGAATTTTATAGAGAAAAAAGAAACAATGAGTTTAAAAAATAAAAACCACCACTAGATGGCGTATCATAGTTTAATTGAGAACTTATAAATAAACTACAAAAGTTTACAAAACAAGCTCGATCTGATGTCCACCATTGTCTGCTACCATCTGGAAGCGAAAGGTCGCATGTTCGATTGTTGAAAGCAGCATGAACTTGGAAATGTACGCACATGGGGTTCTATGCTTTCTTTAAGGTGGATAGAGATGTGATGGGATCACGGTAGACCAAGGCCTTGAGGTATCCCCACAGCCAAAATAGCAAGGATTCAAGTCGGGGGATCTAGCATGTGCGTAGCATTCCCAGTTCATGCTGATTTCAACAACCGAACATGCGATTTTACGGCTTTGATACAGATTGTCTGCTACCATCTGGAAGCGAAAGATCGCATGTTCGATTGTTAAAATCAGCATGAACTGGGGAATGCTAATACGCTATCTAGTGATGGTTTTTATTTTTCAAACTCATTGTTTCTTTTATCTCTATAAAATTCCCATCATTTCATTCTGCCATTAGTATTTTCATGCAATTCTGCTGCATAATTTTTGCTACAAACTGTTCGCAAATTTCAAGTTTAATTATGGACACCCTCTATATATCAGGGAGTAAAACGACACCCGTCTAAGGGCCTTCCTCCACATTTCCTTTAAATATATATATAAAATTTTTGAATTTCTTATCTGTATCTTCTATAAGCTATCATTTATTTATGATTTTTTTTTTATTTGATATAGAAAAAAATATGCTCGCTAAGAGATCTCTTCTACATGCTCACGGTAAATCTGAAATTTCTGATGAAGAACCTCTTTATGATAGCGTAGCTTCGGACGAGGATTATCTTACAGCAGAACAAATTGCCTTAATGGCAGAACAGGCAGCTTTAAAAAGCAAAGATGTTTGTAATTTCTTCTTTTTTTTATATATAAATATCTGATATTAGACTAATTGCCTTTTTTCATTTTTTAGCCAGTTAAATTAATTGAAAAATCTAAAACTAACGAAAAAGAAAACATTATAGAGGAGGTATTTGTCTTTTTATTGATTTAAAGTTCCTGAAAATATGAAAATATTTATAGATTTATTTAATTTTAGGAACAATCACCGATAAATAATACACAGCCCGTGGTAGAAAATTTAAAAAAACAATTGAATGAATCTGAATATAAAATGAGTGATTTGAAAACCAAAATTAGAATTCTTAATTCAACGGTAAGTTTATTTTATTTTTTTTTTTTTTTTTAATATTATCCCAAGTTCAGCCTCTCTCCAAATCACCGAGAACTTGTGTCTCTAAGCAGGCTATTAATAAATTTATTTATAAGACATCCTATCGCCTGCTGAGAATCATAGTGGCGAAAGTCCGAAAATTCAATTCATTTGTTGCCTGGCTATTTAAATGTATATGTTTATAAAACTTTCAAAAGCCATTTTTCGAATTGGTCAATTTCGGACTTTCGCCACTCAGCATTCTCAGCAGGCGATATGCTGAGGGAAAAATTATATTCATTATCTTTAACCTAAAATTCAAATTTTCAGGTTCAAAAATTAATGTCGGAAAATAGAGAATTGAGAGTTATGCTCCAACAAGCAGGTTTCCAAACTACGCCAATCACGCAAGTATTAGTACCTAATGGACATGAAGTGGTTGACACAGAACCAGTATTAGATATTAAGTCCCCAAGAACGTCAGCACATCATCAACGCCCTGCTTCAATGTACGAACCAAGAGAAGGCTTCCAACATCGTTCTTGGGATAAAAGTCAAAAACGAGATCCCACAGAATATGAAAGTCCTACAAGTACATTACGACAAGGTGTAACCCAAAGTATGTACCAATGTGCCACCCAATCTGCAAATGGTAAGTAATTCATTTTGTTTTTTTAGCTAGAAGTGACCGACTGCTGCTAATAAATAAATTCTTTGGTTCCAGATTTAGCTGAGGGTTTGATGCGAGGTATGCCTTTAGCAGAAGAAGTTAAAAGACGTACAGATCAGCTCACAAAGAGAATTCAAGAATTATGGACTTCCATGCAAAGTACAGATATTAAGGATGCTCTGGTTCCTTGTGCGGAGCGGATTAGAGTAGCTGTAGCAGAATTGACTGCTATTTTTCCTCAGGTAAAACTATTCACTACAAAATTAGTCGATTTATTTTTAAATTTTAAAAATTTAGCGTTCTTAACTCAATTAGCGAAACTATGGTAATTGGGCATCAGTGAGGGAATAATAAACAACAGATTTGACAGATGCCGACAAAACAATGTGGCCGCCAGAGGCTGCCAAAATCGACCTGCTCTTATTGAAAGGGTGGCTCGTGAAAATAGGAAATATATACATTTTTTATAAAATTTTACTTTTGAGATAAAAATATTTTTTTTTTGTGGTGATGGTAGGAGTGGGGGTGAATCCAGATGTCTATAATAATATTACATACCATCAGGAGAGCGAATCCCTCCTGGCTAGCTAGACACGGAGCCCGCAGTTGTAAATAATATTTGAATTTGTTTTAGAATATACCTGATGAAAATATTCGGAATGCACTTCGACAGTTGAATTTGAATACGGGACGCTTGCAAACTGAATGCGCTTCATTAAAAAAAGTCTTAGCTGCAAATACAAATCAACAAGTTGATCACACCTATTACCTTCATCAGGTTCGTACTTGTGCTTATGAAATGGCTAGCGCTACCAAACAACTTGTAACTAAATTTCAACTATGACTGACTGACTTATATTATTAAAATTCAATTATAATAAATTACTAATTCTAAATTCATATACCCACTGATAGCATATATTGTAGGAAATGTGCCAAATTTTTAAATATTTTTTTTATTTCATTCCAATATTCAATAATTGACAAATAATTTTACAAAATTTTAAAATAATAATTAAGAAAGAACTTAAAAAAAAAGGTCTCTTAAAAAATAAAAACAGTATTAAAACTATAGTTTTATTAAGCTATTCCAAATATAAAAATAACTCTAAGTAATAAAGAGTTAAAATATATTATTTATATATATAAGAAAATATAGTATCAAATCTGATAAATTATTTTAGCCACTTTTTTGAAAGACTAGATAGATTAAAATCAAAGTATTTATGGATTGTTGGGCCTTCAAATATTATATATATGATGGATATTAATTACTAATATTTATTATTCCACTAGCCTTGAACTTATGTCTTAGACTCCCTTTAATAAATTCTTATTTTAATTATTTTCCAAAATAAATTTAGTTAATTTTAAAAATTAGTATATTTTAGATATATATTTCTGTATATTTTTATTAAAGGGATCAATAAAATTTTAAATATTTTCTTTGATAACTATTGAAAGACCAAACGCATAGAGGAATAGACAAATCAAGATATACGATCAGACAATCTGGAGCGTTTTAATCAAAATGGTTTTAAATAAGTTAGGCATCTGACCGACCGTCGTGACCACTGTGTGGCTTATTTATTTAAAACCATTTTGATTAACATTCTCCAAACTGTCCGTGACACTCGTGTATGTCTTCGGGCAAATAGGTATGCTGTTTAGTGAATTTATTTTAAATTGAAAAAAAAAGAATAGAAATTGTTTTTCTATTGGGTAACAGTTTTTGTTTCCTATAATTTATTTTCATGTAAATTAAGAAATTTCTACATCTTATCAGGGGGAGAATTAAGTTCCGAAACCCTCCCCCTCCCCTCTGGTTGCATCACTGACAGAATTTTATATAATTCCAATATTTATTAATTCATATACCCGAAAAAAGTAAGGGTGCTGTCGGGAGTTGAACCACGAATCCGCGTCCGAAGGTCCGAAGACCTATAATGACCAGTGGTCACATGCAGCCAGGAAGAAAATAAAATCAAAAGGGAACTCAACTGCGGGAACTGAGAAGATGCCTGTTGAGATTAGACTTGAAAGTCTGAAGATTGTAGGATTTGGGGAAGATAGGCGCAGGGAGCTTGTTCCAATCACGGGAGGTCATGGGGACAAATTCGTACTCGATGTGCCCATACTACTAGACCACTGGGTCCATTTCTTCTGATGACTAAAATTGATTTCTGATTGAATTCATATACCCGAATGCCGTGCTGTGGTCTAGTGGTAGGGGCACTCCGAGTACAAATTGGAGGATCCGTGGTTCAACTCCCGGCGGCACACTTAATTTTTTTCAGGTATATGAATTAATAAATATTGGAATTATATAAATTTTCTTCCCGTGGCTTACATACGCGATGTATATAATATCTTAAATATTATATATGTAATTTCTTATTTATCACTGACAGAATATAATTTAAAATTTTATTTCTTTTTAATAGTTTTTGTCTCATCTAAGTAATGGTTAATTAATTATTATTATTGTTTTTAAGAGATAAATTATTTTGTTTATATAGTAGGATTTGATTATATTGATTGAAATGCAACTAAATTTTTTATTCTTTTTTTTTATATTAATAATTTTTTAAAGTGGAAATCATATTTTTTATATTGAAAGTTTTCCCTAGAATATTGTGAAATGAAATATAATTGTTCAAAAATACTATTTATAGGCATCTAGACTAATTAGTTATTAAATAATTGGACTTCATTATTAAAATATATTTTTTAATTGTTGATAAATTATATTTTTCAAAATTTAGATTTAAATAGTTCATAAACTTCATAAATTTTAATAAGTTTATAATTATAAATATAAATATAGTGCTAACTATAATTAGGAAAGTGATATATATATATATATATATTTATGTATGTTATATTTATATACTTATAGTTATAAAAACAAAATCAACAAATTTTTAATAATAATTACTAATCTTCATTATTGATTTTATTAAATTATTTAGGAAAAAAAAATAATGTTAAATTCTAATTTCATTAGAAAGATACCAGACAATAAAGTTCGTAGATTTGTTTTAAAGCTTAGATTAGATAAAATAAAGGACATGTCGTTCAAAGCAAGTCTTTTTTTAATCATTATGATAAAATAACTCAAAATTTGATTGCGTGTCTAATTTGTTTCCACTAAGTTCTGATTCGCGTTCGGTGATTTATTTCATTATTCTAAATACCCATTTTTCCCGTTTGGATATTCGAATTCGAAAGTACTGTATTTATGAATGATCATTTAATTTATATTTATGGATTTCATTTATTGGCTGATTTCCTTTCAAATCAGAGAGAGGCGCATCCAGGATTTGGATGTCCTTCGGGAAGCCTTAATTGTTAATATTTAAAACAAACTTTTTTTTAATGAAAAGACAATAAAGTCAGTCCTAGAGGCTATTTTTTCAAATCGAAGCTTAGTTTAATACGGGTGGGGAGGGCTAAAAGTCCTCAAACTTTATTGAAAAAATTAAAAATTGTTTGCAGATAAAAATAAAGAAATTTATAAAATTAAGATTAATAGAAGGAATAAGAAGAAATAATTTCTCTTTGTCAACTCTTTTTCTAGATGTTTAAAAAAACAAATTTATTTTTTCACATACATTCAAAATAAAATTTGAACATTTTTGTTTCTTAATTAATAACTTCAAAACTCTTACTCTTACTAACTCTATAAACATAATATAATTAACATCAGAAAAAGAGGATTTTATTTTTGTATGTATGGAGGCCCATGAAGGAATTTCCCATCGAGGAGGTGATTAGACAATTTTTGTGAGAAGTAGTGGGTGGAGTATTGTCTTCAATAATTTTAATACCTCATACTAATCCCTAATTGATTCGATTTTCTTCCATAAAATTTCTTCAATAGATTCTCCATCTCATGCTCTGTCCCATTAGCTATGTATAGCCTATATGTGAAAAATAAATTGGCTTTTCCAGTCTTGAAAATCAGACTAAAATATTGACAAATAGAAATCATTTCATTCTCTGACTTCTTTGTATATTTAAAAACAGCCATTCAAGAAATTTTCTTTTTGTTATTTTATATAATTTCTGATTATAATTCAACAAAAAAATTTGTCTTAAATCAAAATAAAAAAAATCCATTATTTTTATCCTTCTTTTTAAAAACATTTAACAATATCAATCATATAACATAATCAAATAAGATTAACTATTTCTAAAAATAAGCTGTGATTAATTTAATTATTCTTTATTTGTGCCTTCTATGTAATTAAATAGTTCAAACAAACAATTCAAATATCTAGTTCTAACTATATTTTGGTATAAAATCTGTTTAAATAAAAATTAGTTACATATTTATATATATACGAGTATATAGTGTTTATACAAATTTTATCTGACAATATTATAGTATAGATACTATTTTAAATTATATATGTATTTGTTATTTTACACCTGTTATTCTCTATGTATTTAAGAATAAAGATTATAAATTTTATCTATTTTTTTTTATTCAAACACTATTAATTAATATTTTCTTTTTATCTGTTATAAAACAAAAAATTTTTTTTCAGATAACTTACCTACTGTATATTCTAAATCTTCATTATTATTAAAAGGTTGAATATTTATTTCTTTCTAAATAATTTAGGATAATGAATGAATAATGTTGAGTTCTTCTTTATCGGAATTATCTTTCAAGCGGCTTAATATTATTGTTAAAAAATTATTAAAATCATCCTTCAAAATATTTCCACTTTCTTCGATATTTGCGTTAACTTGTGGAATTTTAGAGAATGAATTAGCTGAAAAATTATTCGAATGTATTTTAAATATTTTTTATACCAAATGTTATTCAATTTTAAAAAAATTATTCCCTGGTATATACAGTATATATATTTTATAAATAAATATGCTTGGGCCCCAAAATATGTAGCAATTATAATATTAAGTATCGTTAAAAGGCTAAATGGCCTAACATGCTGAAAAGACTTAAAATATATATAAAGTTTGAATATATGCTGGGCCTTTAGTGGATAAAGATTGTCCTCACCAAAAATTTATATATACTTGTGAATTTATGCTTTGAGAAAAGAATATGGGGTATTAATGTAATTCATTATAAAGGGATATTTGAACTCCACCGATAAACCTGGAGCATCAAAACGAACAAGAAGTGCAATGGATTTTGGGGTTGGGGTCTCAAATGACGTTGAGCTTATGATAATGCGAAGAAGAAAGAGGAAGAAATAACTAAAGAAAAACATTTATTGGTCAACATAGGTATACCACACCGGGTAACACGTATACAGAACAAATTGTTACAGAGAGGGCCGTTCCTGGCGGGCGAGCACTCCGTGCCTGCACAGAAGCGCCAACCCCAGAGGCTCTTTTTCAAGAGATTCCTGGTCTGGCATCCCCTCCCTCTCTTCTCATCAAGAATTAACAAACGAAATCTCTTATGGTTTCAAAAATTAATTTTTTTTTTCTCTCTGCATATGCATAAGTATGTGTGGGGACACTTCCCCCCCCCCCCCCTAGCGCCTTCACTGGAGGCCTGAGAGCAAGTCACCAAGAATAGAGGAAATTCTGGTAGATGGCCTTGAAAAACCAGGGTGTGGAACGTCGATAAATGAATAAGAGAAAGACAGAAATCTGCGAATTATAAGTTAACAATTAAAAAAAAAATCTGGTAAAATTACTTACAAAGTTTTACAAAATTTTTTGTGTCAGAATCTATAGAATGTTTTATATGAGCCATAACGAGACAATTATCTGGATGAATTCTTGTTTGTGTTACAAAATAATTGTATAATAATTCCAATTCTCTTGCCTGCTCTGCCATTGTTGGGTTATAAACAAAAATAAGGCCATTTATATCTTTTTGTAGAGCAGGCCAACAAGACTCAAATCTAAAAATAAATGCACCTAAATTGAAAAATACCAAATAGAAGATAGTGGAATGAAAGAATTATTTGTGGTAATAATAAAACATTGTTACCTAATTAAAGAATTATGTAATTAATTAATATTGTTTATACTCATTATTGCTGAATTTTTGTTAAATAAAGCCTATAATAAAGTTAGCTAGAGTTTTTATTTATTCCTCTCTTCTATTTAATCAAGTCTATAAATTACAGGATGGTTTATAACTCGCCATGTATTAATAATAATGCTAGATGTGTTACAACTCTAAGCATATAAAATATTATATGCTTAGAATTGTTCTGTTGTTTTGATTATTATTGTTTGGTTTTTTGTAAACAAGGGATCATTAAAAATATTGTTCTGTAAAAGTAGCACGTTTTTTTATTAATTACTTTCACACGCAACAAATTGGCGCCCGAACAGTATGTCCGAGAATTGCGATCTTTTAGAATGTAAAGAACCGCGAGGGAAAACGATAAAATGGGTACAATGCGAATCATGTAATAATTGGTTTCATTTCGCTTGCTTAGGATGGAAGGAAACCATTTCGGACAAAATCCAGCACAAACTCCTTTTTCAGCCGATGAAAGGTGGTGGCTTTTTATCCATACTCGATCCCCTACCTTGAAAATATCCTTTTCGCTCTGTTTCACCTTATATCTTTCCTGATACTCATTCATTCTTACACGCGCTTTTTCCGTCTTAACTTTCATTTCATTTTCTATATTCTCCTTTTTCTGCATATAATTTACACTCTTTTCCTTTTCTTTTAATTTATCTTTCCATTCACCAGGTCTTCTAATTTTCCAGGGAACGACTAAATCTGCAGGTGTAAATCCGATAGAGGCATTTACCCTATTTCTCAAATTAAAAAGAATATTAGGAATTTTTATATCCCATTGGTTATGTTTGCAAGTTTCTAAAGCAATCCTCAGTCCCTTTTTGATCTCTTGGTTTCTCCTTTCTGTTTGATTTGCCCTAGGATGATAGATAGGGGTAAACCAACAATCCACCCCCCAACGACCGGCTGCTCTTTCCCAATCTTTTGAGGTAAATTGGCTCCCGTTGTCCGTTAACAGAGTGCGCGGGTATCCAAATCTTGGAAAGAGTTCCCTCTCTAGTATCTCAATAATTTGGTCGCTGGTTCCTCGTGTCAGCGGGAAAGCCTCAACCCATTTTGTGAATATATCTGTGACCACCAAGAGATATATTTTCCCTCTTCTCGTTCTTGGATAGGGGCCCATT
Organism: Euborellia annulipes; assembly: GCA_023213315.1. NCBI lineage: Eukaryota > Metazoa > Arthropoda > Insecta > Dermaptera > Anisolabididae > Euborellia > Euborellia annulipes. Next base: position 12,807 of record JAKCPI010010724.1, read on the forward strand.
AGATCCAAAGCCACTACTTGCCATGGTTCATTCGCATGCCTTGGGTACAACTCTCTACTTGGTTTTTTGTTTAATGGTTTATTCCTGGCACAAACGACGCATGTTTTGACATAGTCTTTTATTTCGTTTTTCATTCCTTTCCACCAGTATTTTCTATTCGCCTCCTCAATTGTCCCTTTTATTCCGGGATGACCAGATAAAGGGTTATCATGAACCCGGAATAAGACTTTTGAAATCTCCGTTTTTGGCACGACAACTCGCAAACATTCACCCTCTATAGATTTTTTGTATAAGATTTCATCTTTAATTTCGTAATTTTTTAAAACTTCATCGTTTTCTCTATGGTACAGGGGGTCTTTTTTCAACTTCTCAGTTATCATAAGACAAAATTCATCTGTTGATTGAGCAATTCTTAAGTTTTTATTAAACTCATCTGGATCCTCCCCTTTATCATTCATACAAAAAAGGGTCGGTTTACTTTCAAAATTTACTTCTGGAAACAAATTCTCATTTTCATCTTCATTAACATATTCCTTACTATCCAATCCATTCCTAGATAAGTAATCCGCAGCTATGTTTTCCTTTCCGGGGCAATGAATTATCTCAAAATTATATTCAGATAATTCTATAGCCCATCTTGTCAGCATTGAGGAATTATCTTTCATTCTATGTAGCCATAACATTGCTCTATTATCCGTTATAACTTTGAAAGAATTACCATCAACATAACTTTTAAATTTTCGTAAGGCCCAAACTACAGCAAGACATTCCCTTGCCGTGGCATGATATTTCTTTTGAGCTTGGCTTAATTTCGCACTCGCAAAAGAAATTATATTTCTCTTTTTATTGTCACCATCCTGAAATAAGATTGCCCCAACACCTATCTCACTAGCATCTGTCTGAATTTTAAAAATTTTCTCCGAATCCGGATGGGATAACCTTGGGAGATAACACAGGGATTCTTTCAACGATTGAAAAGAGTTTTCCTCCCTTTCTCCCCACCTCCAAGCATAGTTTTTCTTTGTTAAATCTGTCAAAGGACTAATTATGCTTGCAAGGTTTTCAATATAATTTCCAAACCAATTACACATTCCTATGAATCTTCTTACTTCTTTTACGTTAGACGGTTTTTTTAAATTCAAAATTCCCTCTAACTTCGCTTGATCAGCCATAATACCTTCCCCACAAATAACATGCCCCAGGTACTCTATAGAGTCAAATGCTATCTTACTCTTCTTAATGTTACATTTTAATCCATATTGGGACAGCCTAGAGAGCACCATATCCAAATCCGTAAGATGCTGTTTTAAGCTATCGCTATGAATTATTATATCATCAAGATATACTTCGCATACCACCCCTATAAATCCCCGTAAGACTCTTTCCATGAACCTTTCAAAGGTCATAGGTGCGTTTTTAAGCCCGAAGGGCATTACAGTGAACTGGTACAGTCCTTCCGATGTGACAAATGCAGTTATTTCCTTTGATCCTTTCGCCATCCCTAATTGCCAATACCCGCTTTTAAGATCAAAAGTAGAAAATATCCTACTACCATTAAAATTACGTAATCTTTGTTCGATACTAGGCATGGGATAAGAGTCTCCTATCGTTAAGGAATTTACTTTTCTATAATCTACGCAAAACCTTTGTGAACCATCTTTTTTCTTCACCAATACCACCGGACTGGCCCAAGGGGATTTACTTGGTTCAATAAAACCCGCCTGTTCCATTTCGTAAATTTGTTGCTTTATTACATTTTGTTTCTCTTTGAATAAGGATAAGGACGACTCCTCACCGGTGAAGCCCCAGGCGTTAGTCTTATAACATGTTCGGCTGCTGACACCCGGCCTAGCTTTGATGAGAAAACTCTCTCCATATTTCCTAAGAACATTTAAAATTTTTTCTTTCTCCTCTCCCATCCCTATATTCATTTCCTTTTCATTAAAATAGACTTGATTTGTTATTGGCTTAGTCGATCCTCCTCCCCAGTACACCGTCTTTCTATTGACCTTTCCTATAGATAGACAGCGACCATCAAAATCTAATACCGCAGCCTCGTTGTTTAAGAAAGACGTTCCTAAAATCAAATCTTCGTTTAAATTATTTAAAACAATAGCCTCTATTGGAAAATTTTCTTTTTCTATTACCACTGTACAATTACAAATCTCATTGGCTCCTATCTCATATCCTTCTAATGCCAGATAAACCATTTGGTCGGTTACTGTCGTGGTGTTTAAATTCAATGCATTAATAACTCTTTTATCTATAAAATTATCCGATGCTCCAGTATCTACTACAGCCTTGAATGAAAAATCTTTAATTTTTACATCTATAATCGGCTTGATTTTATTTTTACAATGCAAAGATAAAAGAGAATTTAAATTTTGGGGGTTTAATTCTACTTGTTTTGAGAGTGACTCGCCCCCTTTCGCCACTCTCGCATGCAGTTTTCCTGTTTCGAGGTATTGCTCTGCTCTAAATCCTGAGATAATTGTAAACACGAAATAATTAATTCCTCTTCATTTTTAGGTTTAATCATTCGTAAATAGGGTTTTAAATGGTTATCTAACAAGCTACTAACTATCATTTGTACGGCATCTAGCTCGCTTTCAATTCGGATAAAGACGTTTGAAAATTGCCATTTTCCTCCTAATAAAAAAAAGAGAAACAAAATGTAATAAAGCAACAAATTTACGAAATGGAACAGGCGGGTTTTATTGAACCAAGTAAATCCCCTTGGGCCAGTCCGGTGGTATTGGTGAAGAAAAAAGATGGTTCACAAAGGTTTTGCGTAGATTATAGAAAAGTAAATTCCTTAACGATAGGAGACTCTTATCCCATGCCTAGTATCGAACAAAGATTACGTAATTTTAATGGTAGTAGGATATTTTCTACTTTTGATCTTAAAAGCGGGTATTGGCAATTAGGGATGGCGAAAGGATCAAAGGAAATAACTGCATTTGTCACATCGGAAGGACTGTACCAGTTCACTGTAATGCCCTTCGGGCTTAAAAACGCACCTATGACCTTTGAAAGGTTCATGGAAAGAGTCTTACGGGGATTTATAGGGGTGGTATGCGAAGTATATCTTGATGATATAATAATTCATAGCGATAGCTTAAAACAGCATCTTACGGATTTGGATATGGTGCTCTCTAGGCTGTCCCAATATGGATTAAAATGTAACATTAAGAAGAGTAAGATAGCATTTGACTCTATAGAGTACCTGGGGCATGTTATTTGTGGGGAAGGTATTATGGCTGATCAAGCGAAGTTAGAGGGAATTTTGAATTTAAAAAAACCGTCTAACGTAAAAGAAGTAAGAAGATTCATAGGAATGTGTAATTGGTTTGGAAATTATATTGAAAACCTTGCAAGCATAATTAGTCCTTTGACAGATTTAACAAAGAAAAACTATGCTTGGAGGTGGGGAGAAAGGGAGGAAAACTCTTTTCAATCGTTGAAAGAATCCCTGTGTTATCTCCCAAGGTTATCCCATCCGGATTCGGAGAAAATTTTTTAAAATTCAGACAGATGCTAGTGAGATAGGTGTTGGGGCAATCTTATTTCAGGATGGTGACAATAAAAAGAGAAATATAATTTCTTTTGCGAGTGCGAAATTAAGCCAAGCTCAAAAGAAATATCATGCCACGGCAAGGGAATGTCTTGCTGTAGTTTGGGCCTTACGAAAATTTAAAAGTTATGTTGATGGTAATTCTTTCAAAGTTATAACGGATAATAGAGCAATGTTATGGCTACATAGAATGAAAGATAATTCCTCAATGCTGACAAGATGGGCTATAGAATTATCTGAATATAATTTTGAGATAATTCATTGCCCCGGAAAGGAAAACATAGCTGCGGATTACTTATCTAGGAATGGATTGGATAGTAAGGAATATGTTAATGAAGATGAAAATGAGAATTTGTTTCCAGAAGTAAATTTTGAAAGTAAACCGACCCTTTTTTGTATGAATGATAAAGGGGAGGATCCAGATGAGTTTAATAAAAACTTAAGAATTGCTCAATCAACAGATGAATTTTGTCTTATGATAACTGAGAAGTTGAAAAAAGACCCCCTGTACCATAGAGAAAACGATGAAGTTTTAAAAAATTACGAAATTAAAGATGAAATCTTATACAAAAAATCTATAGAGGGTGAATGTTTGCGAGTTGTCGTGCCAAAAACGGAGATTTCAAAAGTCTTATTCCGGGTTCATGATAGGACAGCTAAAAGGTTAGAAACAGAAAATATTGAAGGTTTTATTAGGAGGAAAATGGCAATTTTCAAACGTCTTTATCCGAATGAAAGTGAGCTAGATGCCGTACAAATGATAGTTAGTAGCTTGTTAGATAACCATTTAAAACCCTATTTACGAATGATTAAACCTAAAAATGAAGAGGAATTAATTATTTCGTGTTTACAATTATCTCAGGATTTAGAGCAGAGCAATACCTCGAAACAGGAAAACTGCATGCGAGAGTGGCGAAAGGGGGGCGAGTCACTCTCAAAACAAGTAGAATTAAACCCCCAAAATTTAAATTCTCTTTTATCTTTGCATTGTAAAAATAAAATCAAGCCGATTATAGATGTAAAAATTAAAGATTTTTCATTCAAGGCTGTAGTAGATACTGGAGCATCGGATAATTTTATAGATAAAAGAGTTATTAATGCATTGAATTTAAACACCACGACAGTAACCGACCAAATGGTTTATCTGGCATTAGAAGGATATGAGATAGGAGCCAATGAGATTTGTAATTGTACAGTGGTAATAGAAAAAGAAAATTTTCCAATAGAGGCTATTGTTTTAAATAATTTAAACGAAGACTTGATTTTAGGAACGTCTTTCTTAAACAACGAGGCTGCGGTATTAGATTTTGATGGTCGCTGTCTATCTATAGGAAAGGTCAATAGAAAGACGGTGTACTGGGGAGGAGGATCGACTAAGCCAATAACAAATCAAGTCTATTTTAATGAAAAGGAAATGAATATAGGGATGGGAGAGGAGAAAGAAAAAATTTTAAATGTTCTTAGGAAATATGGAGAAGTTTTCTCATCAAAGCTAGGCCGGGTGTCAGCAGCCGAACATGTTATAAGACTAACGCCTGGGGCTTCACCGGTGAGGAGTCGTCCTTATCCTTATTCAAAAGAGAAACAAAATGTAATAAAGCAACAAATTTACGAAATGGAACAGGCGGGTTTTATTGAACCAAGTAAATCCCCTTGGGCCAGTCCGGTGGTATTGGTGAAGAAAAAAGATGGTTCACAAAGGTTTTGCGTAGATTATAGAAAAGTAAATTCCTTAACGATAGGAGACTCTTATCCCATGCCTAGTATCGAACAAAGATTACGTAATTTTAATGGTAGTAGGATATTTTCTACTTTTGATCTTAAAAGCGGGTATTGGCAATTAGGGATGGCGAAAGGATCAAAGGAAATAACTGCATTTGTCACATCGGAAGGACTGTACCAGTTCACTGTAATGCCCTTCGGGCTTAAAAACGCACCTATGACCTTTGAAAGGTTCATGGAAAGAGTCTTACGGGGATTTATAGGGGTGGTATGCGAAGTATATCTTGATGATATAATAATTCATAGCGATAGCTTAAAACAGCATCTTACGGATTTGGATATGGTGCTCTCTAGGCTGTCCCAATATGGATTAAAATGTAACATTAAGAAGAGTAAGATAGCATTTGACTCTATAGAGTACCTGGGGCATGTTATTTGTGGGGAAGGTATTATGGCTGATCAAGCGAAGTTAGAGGGAATTTTGAATTTAAAAAAACCGTCTAACGTAAAAGAAGTAAGAAGATTCATAGGAATGTGTAATTGGTTTGGAAATTATATTGAAAACCTTGCAAGCATAATTAGTCCTTTGACAGATTTAACAAAGAAAAACTATGCTTGGAGGTGGGGAGAAAGGGAGGAAAACTCTTTTCAATCGTTGAAAGAATCCCTGTGTTATCTCCCAAGGTTATCCCATCCGGATTCGGAGAAAATTTTTAAAATTCAGACAGATGCTAGTGAGATAGGTGTTGGGGCAATCTTATTTCAGGATGGTGACAATAAAAGAGAAATATAATTTCTTTTGCGAGTGCGAAATTAAGCCAAGCTCAAAAGAAATATCATGCCACGGCAAGGGAATGTCTTGCTGTAGTTTGGGCCTTACGAAAATTTAAAAGTTATGTTGATGGTAATTCTTTCAAAGTTATAACGGATAATAGAGCAATGTTATGGCTACATAGAATGAAAGATAATTCCTCAATGCTGACAAGATGGGCTATAGAATTATCTGAATATAATTTTGAGATAATTCATTGCCCCGGAAAGGAAAACATAGCTGCGGATTACTTATCTAGGAATGGATTGGATAGTAAGGAATATGTTAATGAAGATGAAAATGAGAATTTGTTTCCAGAAGTAAATTTTGAAAGTAAACCGACCCTTTTTTGTATGAATGATAAAGGGGAGGATCCAGATGAGTTTAATAAAAACTTAAGAATTGCTCAATCAACAGATGAATTTTGTCTTATGATAACTGAGAAGTTGAAAAAAGACCCCCTGTACCATAGAGAAAACGATGAAGTTTTAAAAAATTACGAAATTAAAGATGAAATCTTATACAAAAAATCTATAGAGGGTGAATGTTTGCGAGTTGTCGTGCCAAAAACGGAGATTTCAAAAGTCTTATTCCGGGTTCATGATAACCCTTTATCTGGTCATCCCGGAATAAAAGGGACAATTGAGGAGGCGAATAGAAAATACTGGTGGAAAGGAATGAAAAACGAAATAAAAGACTATGTCAAAACATGCGTCGTTTGTGCCAGGAATAAACCATTAAACAAAAAACCAAGTAGAGAGTTGTACCCAAGGCATGCGAATGAACCATGGCAAGTAGTGGCTTTGGATCTAATGGGCCCCTATCCAAGAACGAGAAGAGGGAAAATATATCTCTTGGTGGTCACAGATATATTCACAAAATGGGTTGAGGCTTTCCCGCTGACACGAGGAACCAGCGACCAAATTATTGAGATACTAGAGAGGGAACTCTTTCCAAGATTTGGATACCCGCGCACTCTGTTAACGGACAACGGGAGCCAATTTACCTCAAAAGATTGGGAAAGAGCAGCCGGTCGTTGGGGGGTGGATTGTTGGTTTACCCCTATCTATCATCCTAGGGCAAATCAAACAGAAAGGAGAAACCAAGAGATCAAAAAGGGACTGAGGATTGCTTTAGAAACTTGCAAACATAACCAATGGGATATAAAAATTCCTAATATTCTTTTTAATTTGAGAAATAGGGTAAATGCCTCTATCGGATTTACACCTGCAGATTTAGTCGTTCCCTGGAAAATTAGAAGACCTGGTGAATGGAAAGATAAATTAAAAGAAAAGGAAAAGAGTGTAAATTATATGCAGAAAAAGGAGAATATAGAAAATGAAATGAAAGTTAAGACGGAAAAAGCGCGTGTAAGAATGAATGAGTATCAGGAAAGATATAAGGTGAAACAGAGCGAAAAGGATATTTTCAAGGTAGGGGATCGAGTATGGATAAAAAGCCACCACCTTTCATCGGCTGAAAAAGGAGTTTGTGCTGGATTTTGTCCGAAATGGAATGGACCGTATGAAATTATGAAGAATTTAAATCAGGGAGTATATGTCATAAAAACCGGAAAAGAAGAAAAAGAATTCATAGCACCCAGATGAAGAAATACCACACCAGAGTAGTAACACCATCTGGTGCTTGAAAGGTGGGAAGAGTTGTTACAACTCTAAGCATATAAAATATTATATGCTTAGAATTGTTCTGTTGTTTTGATTATTATTGTTTGGTTTTTTGTAAACAAGGGATCATTAAAAATATTGTTCTGTAAAAGTAGCACGTTTTTTTATTAATTACTTTCACA
>JAKCPI010010725.1:0-11528 GCA_023213315.1 Euborellia annulipes
GTAAAAAATAAAAATTTCTAATCCGTCTAGACTTGGGTTCAATTTTAATCTTTGAGAATAATTCTGAATCACTAAAAATAATAAAAGAATATTTTTTTTTTCCGTCTCTTTGTCTCCGGTCGAGTCTTGGGCTACTACGTCCCCACTCACTTGTGATTCTCTTGTAGCGCGCTCCTGATTGGCTATCGTTTTTAATTAATAACTAATTTTCTAAGGCCCAAAAAATGTTTGGCTCAGGAACTTTCGATTCAGAATTTTTTTCTCTATCGACCCCAACAATTACTCCCGCCACTTTCGAGACACTCTGTATATAATTCGCTAATATCCGTCTGTCTGTTGGTCACACTCTGTTTGACCAATTTCCCGTTGGAATTTTGAAACAAAATTCTATACCAGATATACTTAAAGAAGACCTTCTACATGAAAATTATTTTCGTCCCGTAATTCCTATAACTTTTTGTGTTATTAAAGTACTACTAAAGTTACGATTTTTCCCATAAGAAATGTATAGAGAAATATTTATGTATTCTTTGCATTTATGTATTCTATGAATGTAAACAAAACCTCAAGAAGGCACTGAATATTCCAGAAATATTGCCAATTTTGCACAATATTGCAGCTCAAACAGCAATATTCCTGCAAGTTACAAAAAAGTGGACCTTGGAATACTGTACCAATGTTGCTGCAATATTTCCTGTAAAGATAGCTTGGAATATTGTCATTACAATATTGCTGCAATATTATCAATATTTTTCAAAATTTGCAACAATATTGGTAATATATGCAAGTTTTGCAATATTGCTGGAATATTCCACGATCTCTGGGTCTATTTGGGCTAAATAATTAATTAATCTTTTGCCGTTGGAATTTTAAAACCAAATTTTATATGCTCTAAAAAGACCTTCTAGAGGTTATTTTTGTCTCGAAATTTCTATAACTTTTTGAATTATTAATTCCTAAATTTACGATTTATGTATACCGTAGAGAAATATTTCTGTACCGGTATTCTTTGCATTTATGCATTCTATGAATGTAAACAAATCTTCAAACAGGCCTGTATAGGAATGGTAATACTAATTTTCTTTTCTCATAATTAAGAAAAGGCGAGGAGGGGGGGGGGGGCGAAGCCTCCCTGTCTATACCCGAAACCAGTCAAATGCAGGCGGCACGGCTAGTAAATATAAAAAATCTGTTGTGAACTGGTCGCCTAGCACTCTTACCGTAATTGAAAGTTGTGTTTTATACTTGTCAAGCCAGATTTTTTGTGTCGACATACGTATATGTAGTCTTCGCCGATATATCAGGGGGGGGGGAACTAAATGGTCTTAGATGCCCGAAACTCATCAGATATTTTATGATTAGGATTTTATAGACTGGCAAATTTTTCTTTTCATTCTACTCTCTAAATTGACGTTGCTATTGACTTTTGAACAAAATGGTTGAAAAGTGGTGGTGGTGGCTGGGTGCCATTAGAGATCCATATGGCTGGCATTCAGGGCCTAAGCCCTTAAGCCCGAGATTTGAGCGATTAAAGACTAAAAGCCTTCTCTCTCCCTCCCTTATATACTATTGACTAACTTAAGGAACAACAAACACGTTCAAAACGCCATTCAAGTGCACTCATTGAGAAGGCAATTAATCGCAGGGAACAAAAAAAAATCTCTTTTTGTTCTCCTCTCGCACATTGAGTCGCAATTATTTCGCTTTATTTCATATTTGAATTGTAATTAAAATTCAATTTAAATGATTTTTTTTTTTTTAATTTTAAATCAACTATAAAATGTAACCAAACATTTGTCTGGAATTGAAAAATAAACAGCAACCTCCCCCCTCCCCGCCTCTCTTTAAATAAATAATATTAATATACTGGAGATAAAATATTTTATTTTATAATTTGTATTTAATTAAATTATTTTGAATGATTATTAAATACTAGCCGCGCCGCCTGCCTTCGGCGGGCCTCGCGTCTAGCCAGGGGCGCTTCGCCCCCATGGACCTCCCTCTGCTGGCTCGGGCCCGCCTGCGGCCTTTTCTTAACTATGAGAAGCTGTCCCGCCCGCCTTGGAGTTTAGACATTTTTATTACTATTCCAATCCAGTGCCTGCTTGAGGATTTGTTTACATCCATAGAATCTATATATATAATAGCGGTGTGTCCGTCTGTCACGCTCTGTTTGACCAACTTCCCGTTAGAATTTTGAAACGAAATTTTGCAGTCTTATAAAGGACGTTATGGTGAGTCCCGAGAAAATACTCAGGTCCCGTAATTCCCATAACTTTTTGAGTTATTAATTCCTAAAGTTACGATTTCTCCCATAGGAAATGTATAGAGAAATATTCAAGTATTCTTTGCAGTTGTGTATTCTTTGAATGTAAACAATTCCTCAAGCAGGCACTGGATTGGAATACCTAGTAATAATAATTTTCTTTTCAAAATTAAGAAAAGGGGAGGGTCCGCCGCAGGCGGGCCCGAGCCAGATGGTTTGAGTCCAGGGGGGTTGGATATACATGTTTTGAGGTCACCTGATTCCAAAAAAAAATTTGGTCCAGCAAATTGATCTGTGTGTCTGTGTGGACATTTTTGACCATGAAGGAAATGAGCTAGGAGGTTGAATTGATGATTTTATTTAAGCCATTTGGATACCAAATGGCTTAAATAAAATCATCGGACTGTCTGGGTCCGAACCCGCGACGTTTGGTTTAGGGGGTAGGCACGCTACCTTCTACGCCAAACCCGGAGGCAAGATGTAAAATTTATAAGTATGGGAAAATATTGTAGGAAGGGAAAATGACCAATAATTTTCTGAGTTGATCCTTAAAAGGACCTTTGTTTTTAATTATGTACATACACATTACTTTTGTTAATAAGAATATTAGCCCTGAAAAGGACCGTTGATTTAAATAGATATCGCACAACCATTTGTAAATAATTTAGCCCTGAAAGGGCTGTTTAAAAATATTGCTTTTGCTAATAATTAATTGTAACTATCACTTTTGCTAATAACTAAATTGGCCATTTGGGTCAAAGGGAATAAATGAGATGAGAGAAGGCGACGGCACAAACCTGATGCGGAACGCCGCTAGGGCGCTCCAGTATATGTTGCTCCAACGATGACATATGGCAAAAGAGGGAGAGACTCCGAGCCGTCGATCTTTTATAGCCTCGGTTCAAAGCGGAGACGGAGAGGGGCGGAGCCCCTCTGAGAGCATCAAAGAGCGGACATGCCAGTTAGGTCTCTTTAAAAGGGCCCCAACCTGATCCGGACGTCAGTGCAAACCACAGCGATCGCCAGACGGGTGTCCATGTGTCCATGCATTCACAAGTCGACGACAGAGGTCACTAGACGAGTACCCCTGTATTTGAAGACGACGACGGTGGAATCAGGCTGATTCCACATTACGACGGAATAATCGGCGAACAGACGGTTCTCCATTATTCAAAGACGACTACAAGCCCAGAGGGACAGAGGGTCCGCCACTATCCAGGGAAATTGCCGAAGAAGACACCGCCATCAGTTAAGTGCGCGTCGCGTTTTCTCTCGCAATCTCATTATTCCCACGCAAGTACAATTATAGTGCCGCTTCATTTATGTAAATATAGTTACTGTGCCGTTTTATTAACTTTTTATAAACTTCTAATTTGAATTAATTATTCATCAGTGTAAATAGACCTTTTTTTATTTTATTAATTTTTATATGTAAATAAACTTTATTTTACATTTATTAATAAACCACCATTTAGAATTGTAAATATATTTTTCGCATTTTTATTTTACAATTCCCTACAATATTTATATTTTGTTACCTTGGCAACCATTTCTCCTAAAGTGCTCTTCAGAAGATTTCAATGCCAAAATGAGAATATACATTTTAAAGAGCATCTAAAAAATAATTGACTTTTGAATTTAAACAAAATCGTTGGAGCGAATTTTGAGAAAATCGAAAAAAACTGAAAAAGTTCATCAGTAAAGTACTAGTACTCTTTGGCCGATTTTGTTCAAAAGCTTATTTTCAAGCTCCAGGGGGGGGGGGGGGTGTCTAGCTTAAATATAAAATTTTAACCTCCTAGCTCAATTCCTTCATGCTTTAAACCCAGACACACACACCAGACAGACCATGTCGCGAAAACCACTTTTTTGGATTCAGGGAACGTGAATATCCATCAAAATCTTGACATCGAATTTTCTACATGAATCCATTGCTTTCTCTATATATTACATATATACATAGGTAAGAGAAAGTCAAAAAATGTTTTCTGAAAAAACTTTCCAAAAGAATAATAAACAAGAGGTCAAGTTAACTTAGATGCTATGGGAAACTAAATATATATCGACACAAAAAATCTGGTGTGACCGGCGCACATCACACAACTTTCTCTTACCTTCGTTAATCGAATGTTGTGTACCGTGCGCTTGCTTTTGAAGTGTAAAATCGATTAACTGAATTCTAAATATGTATTTAAAAAAAAAAAAAAAAGAATCAATCAATTTGATTCCATCAAATAATTGAATTCATTTTAGGAAGCTCATTTCTAAACATTATTTGATTGAATATTTATAACAAAATTTAATTTCCGGAGTATTTGTGACCAAACAGGGATTAAAAGATATCAATTTAATGGAGTCTAAATTCATTGGAGAATGAAACGGTTGGAAAAATTCGTTTACATTTCATCAATTTGTAGGATGAAAGAGGATGAAAATTTTTACTTTCTCTTATCTAAATATACTATAGGGCCTATATATATGCCTATAGAGAGAAAATATTGGATCATGATGAAAATTCGATATCGAAATTTTGATGGATATACACGTTTTGAGGTCCCCTGAGTTCAAAAAAGTCTGTCTATGAACAAAATATCTCAAAAACGAAAAGTGCTATGAAGATAAAATTTCATATTTAAGTTAAGTACCCCCCCTGAGACGTAACTCGGAAAAAAATCTGTCATTAACTTTCACTAATATTGCAATGAATACATAAATTTCTTTTATCTTCATACATTTCCCACGGAAGAAATTATAACTTTAGGAATTAACTGGACCCTGTTATGCATTAGTGTGTCATGCGCCAAAAAAATTAAAAATTGAATTAAGCACGGAATATTGTTTCAAATGCTTTAATTAATAATATTTTTTTATGAAATATGTCCTAAAAAAATTTATATTTAATGTTACTTGACAAAAAAAAAATCTATATATAATAATTACGGAGTGTCCGTCTGTCCGTCTGTCTGTCTGTCCGTCTGTCTGTCTGTCCGTCCGTCTGTCCGTCTGTCACGCTCTGTTTGACCAACTTCCGATTGGAATTTTGAAACGAAATTTTGCAGTCTTATAGAGGACGTTATAGAGAGTCCCGGAAAAATACTCGGGTCCCAAAATTCCTATAACTTTTTGAGTTATTAATTCTTAAAGTTACGATTTCACCCATAGGAAATGTATAGAGAAATATTTAAGTATTCTTTGCAGTTGTGTATTCCATGAAGGTAAACAAATCCTCAAGCAGGCACTGGACTGGAATACTTAGTTGTTAGTAATAATAATTTTCTTTTCATAATTAAGAAAAGGCGAGGGTCCGCCGCAGGCGGGCCCGAGCCAGCTGGTGGGGGGTCCAGGGGGGCGTAGCCCCCCTGTCTAGAAGCCACGCAGTTTCTCATAAGAAAGGCGAGGGTCCGCCGCAGGCGGGCCCAAGCCAGTTGGTGGGGTCCAGGGGGCGTAGCCCCCGGCTAGACGCGAAGCCCGCCGAAGGCGGGCGGCGCGGCAAGTTATATATAATCCAATGAAAACAAAAAACTTTAGTGTTAATTTTCTCAAAACTCGATGTTTGGTCTTTGACACACCATTGCATAACAGGGTCCAACTATAGTTGCGTGGAGAGGAGTCAGCCAAGGAAAATAAAAAAAAAAAAAAAAACCAATACTTTCTCTCTATATATATATTACATATATACATAGGTAAGAGAAAGTAACAAATTTATTGTTTCGAGCGCCCGTCGCCCTCTTCCTCGGGACAGTATAAGTGTCAAATATTACAGATGGTAGTAACAAGACAGTCGGTTGACATTATTAGACACTTATACTGTCCCGAGGAAGAGGGCGACGGGCGCTCGAAGCGTCGACAGAATAAATTTGTTTTTTTTATTTTCCTTGGCTGACTCCTCTCCACGCAACTATAGTTAATACTCACAGCAAGAATAATAATTAATTTAGGAATTAATACCTCAAAAAGTTAGAGGAATTTTGGGACGAAAATAATATTCCTGTAATCCCTAAAAAGTCCTCTTTAAGCAAAATTTGGTTTCGAAATTCAAACACAATTAAAAAAAAATAATAAAAATTTTATTTATTTTTTTTTTAACATTCACACTTTTTTCCCATTCACACTCACATTCACATAGTCTTTTCGGCAACTTAGGCTATATAGGACTATAATGAGATATGATAATCTCGACACGAAAAATCTGGTGTGACAAGCACAGAACACAACTTTCGATTACCGAAAGTAAGAGAAAGATGTCTGCTGTGCGACCAGTCACACCAGATTTTTATTTTTTGATTGGAAATCAAATAATTTCAACTTAACTAAAGTTTTTTTTTTTTTTTTTTTTTTTTATCTTCATCTTTTAGTTGTATGATGACAAAGCTTTTAAGTTTAAAAAGCTCTACAAAAGAAAAAAAAATTGATTTTTATAAAAAATAAAGAATGAATTTGAAAAAGAAAGACCGAAGAGAGAAAATCTTTTATGAAAAGGATTGTGAGAGAAGATACGATTTAATTTAATAAAATAACTTTTATTGACATTCGTGTTGTCCTAAAAAAAAAAAGAAATCATCTCATTTGTTGGTTTTAAATTATCTATTTTCATCGCCAACGTATTACTTTTTTTTTTTTGTCCAGACAGGCCGACAGCAGGAAATTAACATTTTAACATTAAAAAAAAAAAGAAAATTTCTGGAACTTGATTCTTCTTTAGTATATCGTATTATGGAAATAGGGAAAAATTCGTTAAACATCCCAAAAAGAGAGGATGAGAAATTTCATATTTTCGGTTTGCCAGATGAAGAATGAATCCGGGGAAATTTTCCATCTCGTGGTATGAATGAATATTTTAACATAAGCATTCGTTAGCTGCCTGGCTGACTCTCTCTGGCTCTTATTTTATAAATGTACAATTTAGAGAAATCCATAAAATGAAAATATTTATCCATTTAAAGCTTTTGTGGCTTGTATTATTATTATTATGGAAGTTTTTAATTATAGACCAACCACATTTTGTATTATTTATTTACTAGCCGCGTCGCCCTCCTGGATCCTCCGCCAGCTAGCTCGGACCAGCCTCTGGCAGACCCTCGACTTTTCTTAATGGGTCGTTTTGATAACTTACCTACCCCAACATTAAAATAGCCTCCCTATGGGGAAATACATGGTGTTTGTCCTTCAGCTATTTTAATTTTATTTTATTACCCTTTTTTTAATGACACCTGTATGATTTTGTTTTGATTTTTTATCAAAATTAACGAAAATTTTCTATTTCTTCTTTGATTATTTCAAAAACTATTCAGTTTTTGAAAAAATGTTAAAGAATAAAAACTTTTTAAAATAGAGTAATTTATCATCAAAATTTCAAAATTTTTGAAAAAACTTTTTAGGTAAAGTACTACTAGCAGGTGACGTATTTACTCCAAAAGTTGATAGAAATCTACAATTTTAGTGTAAGGAGCATATACCAAATTTCATCGATCTAGCTGCTTTGGTTTTTAAGCAATCGTGTTTACACACACACACACACACACAGACATAATGCCAAAAATGGTTTTTTTGGACTCAGGGAGGTCTAAAACGTGAAGAAACATCAAAATCTCGAAGTCTAATTTTTTTACGATTACAATACTTTCTCTATACGAGAAAGTAAAAAGGTCAAATTATTTTTCGATTACAGTTTTGACCGATTTCATACGATTTGTGTCAATGAAAATATGATCACTTTAATCTAAAGGCGAATCCAAAATGGCGATTCGGGGCCGGGAATTTTTCAAAGATATTTTGTTCAAATAATAACAAAAATAATATTATTGAGATAGACTTAAACATCATTAAAGATTTCCTAGTTCTTATCCGAACCTTTAATTAAACATTTCCAATTCTCATTTTGTAAATTTTCCCCATCAGATAGAACTCCCAGAGGAATAGAAGATGTACGTACGGATTAGCATTCAAAGGACCATCCGTTACAGAGGTCATCGTTTGAAATTTCATGAATTTTCAAAGGGCTTAAACGAACAACGCCTTTGCCATTACCTCTTCTATAAATATTTAATAATTTGATGCAAGATGATAAGATCCCAGGTTAAAATAATCTCGGCTAGGTATTTATTGTAAGTTAATAACATATTATTTTTATACAAATGAACTATTATCAGGATGTCTTTGAAGGGCACATCCTTAAGGAGCCTCTAGAGAAATAAAGGGGAGAGACTAGCTAGGAAAGATTCTTTTCTCATGCTTGAGCTCTTGTATAGTAGCTATATGAATCTTTATTTTGAGAGAATGTTTATTGATTCAAATCTCTCTTGAGCTCATACATGTTTTTTAATGACAGTTTTTGTAAAAATGCCAAAGAATAAAAACTTTTTAAAATAGAGTACACTGTAAAAAAAAATATGAATTTTCCTTCTTTTTTCATAAACTTTGGTGGTTTAATTTTAATATACCCAGGATATGAAATAAAATTAATATAAAAGTTTATGAACAAATTACCAACTTTTAAACTTATCTTTTTCTTTGTGTGCCGCCAAATTTTGAAATCGTTATAAGTGTACCGCGACAAGTTTTTTTAATAAATATTTAATACAAATATGTGGTCTAAAATTAAAAGTTCTCCTAATAATAACTTTCATTTTTCACAAAAAAGTATATTATTTTTCATAAACCCGTAATTTAAATTTCATATACCAAAAATGAATTTTCATAAACCTGAATATTAATTTTTTCATAAACCCGGATATGAATTTCTTCATATACCCGAATATGAAAGATTTCATATCCGGGTTTATGAAAGTTCATTTTTGGTATATGACCTTTCTCATATACCCAAAATGAATATTCATAAACAGTTTGTGTAACAGACTTCTTATACATGTGTATGAATATTGCTCGAAAATTTTTGACAGTGTAATTTATCATTAAAATTTCAAAATTTTTGAAAAAACTTTTTAGGTAAAGTACTACTAGCAGGTGATTTACTCCAAAAGTTGATAGAAATCTACAATTTTAGTGTAAGGAGCATATACCAAATTTCATCGATCTAGCTGCTTTGGTTTTTAAGCAATCGTGTTCACACACATACACACACAAAGACATAATTCCAAAAGAATATACAAGAAAGTTTTTGGTTTTACTTATGAAATGCAAGTGGTCAGTTTAACTAACTAAGGTGCTATGGGACACTAAATATATCTCGACACAAAAAAAGTCTTGTGTGACGGCCTTCGGTAAGAGAAAGTTGTGTGCTGTGCGTGAAGTCACCCCAGATTTTTTGAAATGCCTTCAAAGATCAAACATGTCTCTTCTAGGAATTCTTTCAAGTTTTTTTTTTTTTTTTTGCCAAAATAAATTCACGAGAAGAAAGCATTACTAAATGAATGGGGCGTAAATTTTATTTTTTGTTTTTTGTTTTTTTTTTTAATTACATAAAAGGGAAGATAGAGAGAGAGAGAGCGAAAGGAGGCTCTTTTGTTTTATTAAACTCTAGGTGTTAATTTTTCAATTATTTCTGCTTTCTAAACATTAAAAGAAGGAATTTTCATATATAGAATTGTCCCTTGTTATTTGTACCGACATCTTCTTGATGATAATTTTTAATTTTCATAAATCTTGTTAATATGTTAATTTAATAAATTTAAAAAAAAATCACCAGGGGAAAAAAATGAATTTTAATAACGTGGTTTATTACTTCAGATAGTTAAAAAAAAAAAAATTTTTTTAATTAAAAAAAAATAATTGAGGTTAAAATAGAAATTCTCTTTGAAATTTATTTTTTAAATGAAAAAAATAAATTCTCTTTTTACTTTCTCTTACCTATATATGTTAATATATAGGTGACGGTCCACATGAAAAGGTACCCCAAAATTTATTTCACTGGGCTAAATTTTCAGGAGAGCCAATTAAAAAAAAGTTTCAAAAAAAAAAGATTTTTTATTTTTTTTACTAGCTGCGACGCCCCCTGGACCCCCTCGCTTTTTCTTCTTTATTATGAAAAGAAAATTATTATTATTCCATTCCAATTCAGTGCCTGCTTGAGGATTTGTTTACATTCATGGAATACACAAATGAAAAGAATACATAAATATTTCTCTATACATTTCCTATGGGAGCAATCGTAACTTTAAGAATTAATAACTCAAAAAGTTATAGGAATTTCGGGATGAAAATAATTTTCCTGTAATCCCGAGAAGATTCTCTTTATACATATAAAATTTCATTTCGAAATTCCAACGGGAAGTTGCCTAAATAGAGCGGGACAGACAGACAGACATTGGCGAATTATATATATAGATTACTGATTCCGATTCTTTAGTTCTTCGTCTTATATGATGAAATATTCAATTCATCAGAATCTATGTGTAAAAATTTGAAAAAACAACACTTTAAGGTGCGCGTCTCGGGGTGCTAATTTCGGGACTTTCCAGCGGCCACAATTTTGAAGCTATCGACCTCAAATTTTTTTAAATTAAAGCTATTTAAAATATCTACAACTTATAGAAGCCCTTTTTTTGATTTTCGAAAAAAATTTTTTTTTTTAGATTAATCGCATTAAATAAAAGATATTTTAAAAAAAGGAGCTCTATAAGTTGTAGATAATTAAATTAGTAATCGTTGTGTTAAAAAAATTAATTTTTTGCCTTTAATTAATTAGCTGGAAAGTCTAGAATGAAATGGAACAAGTTACGTGTATTCCAATGGGGGAACACTAACGCCACCTCGTGCCGCCTCGAGTCAATCGTGCTTTAATGGTTTTTCGAGACGCGCACCTTAAACTCATTTTTCTCTAAACTGGATTTTTTATAATCACAATTTTAAATATCTGGTGTGGCAAGCACAGTACACAACTTTCTCTTGCCAAAGAGTAAGAGAAAGTTGCTGTGCGACCGGGCATACCAGATTTTTTTCTATTTTGAGCTTTAATATTTAAAATTTAAATAATTGACGTCATTAATTAATGATTTATAAATATAAAGGACAGGCTAGAGTACGTAATAAATTATTTTGCCTTCTATTTATGTATTAATGGAATTAAGGATATAATGAATTCATAGTTTATCCTTAAAATAAGCTCGCATTATTTTCTATTAAATAGGATATTTTAAAATAGATGGACTAATTAAAAATTTAAAAGATATGTTATGTTCTGTGCTTGTCACACCAGATGTTTTTTGTGTCGAGGTATATTTAGTTTCGGCCGATATATTCATGGGCGTAACTAGAGAATTTGGCTGGGGCTCCGGGGACCTGGAAAGCCTCATATTTTCTCAAT
>JAKCPI010010727.1:0-23519 GCA_023213315.1 Euborellia annulipes
ATTACAGCTAAAATTAAACAAGTTCTTTTTTTCTCTCAATGTCTTCAATATCACACAGTGTATATAAATAAAAAGATTTTTCTTTTTTGTCAAAATGTAAAATGAATATTTTAAATTATACAAAGGTTTTCATATTTTTTCATTATATTTACCAATAAGATCCTATGACTCCTTGTATCTTTTTATCCCAATTTAGTATTTTGGGAAAAATTGTGTGACGACATTTTTAATGTCTCATCATCAGTCCATATGTATACATATGCTGTATAATAATAACTACCTTTATGCTAATTTTCGATACGGACTGATGATGAGAAATTTAAAATATCTAGAAACGCCTCCGGAGTCGAGAAGCATATAAAGGCTTTTTATTTGGCTGATATCAAAATCTAATACATTCACAGCCACCAAATCTCATTTATAAGAATATTTTTGTTTGAAAAAGTGCGCAAAATTTCCCGTAGGGCAGGAAAAAATTTCGCCTCCCCCAAAAAAAATTTTTATTTAATAAAAATGTATCTTTGAGAGGATGGTCCGGGCCCCCTCAGGGCTGAGGTACATATATCCGGTATTTTAAAAATATTTTTGTGTTTGGGAGGGGGGTTATTAAAAATGATCCGGGCCCCCTCCCCCCCGAAAAAATTTCTATATACGCCCCTGATGTGCGATGTTTCTAAATTTCGAAATCCAACTCGAACCCCTCCAATTAACTATCCAGGCAAAGTTTAATTTTCTTCTATATAAAAAACACATTAGAATAGATTAGATAGACAGCCTGGATTAATTAATTCCTCTCGATCCATTTCCTTTAGTTTTTTTTTTCTTTCCTTGCTGCTTTATTATAATTAAAATAATTCCGCTGTATCAATTGAGCCAAATAGAGGTCCCCCCCCTCCTCTCTCTTCAAAGGCTGGGGCATTCTTTTTTCTTTTCTTCTCCCATAAATGAGAGAGCAATTAGTCATTTAATAATTATAGATCATTCTATTTAGTTAAAACTTGAACTAACCATTTAAAGTTTTTATTTTTTTTTTTTTTTTTTTTGTATATAAAGCCTGGGAGAGAAAGAAGAAGAAGAAGAAGCGTATTAATATCATAAGGAGGAAAAAAAAAAGATATAATTACACCTGGAGAAAATTACCCAAATTGATAAAAATGTAAACGTAATATTTTGCTTCACTTCTAGTCAACTAGGAAAATTATCCTACACAAATCATCGATATATCAAACCATAAGCACGCTCGAGTTGAGAAAATTCTGGTGTGACTGATCGCACAGCACACAATTTTAATCAAAAGTTGTGTTCTGTGCTTGTCACACCAGATGTGTCTACATATATTTAGTTTCCGACAGTACGGTACATTCGAGAGATGTTAAATTTATAAGTATGGGAGAATATTTATATTTTGTTAGCATGGCAACCATTTCTCCTATCTTTTCTATGGAGTACAAGAGTAAAGTAGTCTTCAGAAGATTTCAATGGCAAAATAAGAATATACATTTTAAAGAGCATCAAAAAAATAATTGATTTTTGATTTTTAATCAAAATCGTTGGAGCGAATTTTGAGAAAATCGAAAGTGCATCAGTAAAGTACTAGTACTCTTTGGCCGATTTTGTTCAAAAGCTTATTTTCACGCCCTATGGGGGTGTTTAAGTTAAATATAAAATTTGAACCTCCTAGCTCTATTCTTTCATGCTTAAAACACAGACACACACATACAGACAGACAGACCATGTCGCAAAAACCACTTTTTACTTTCTCTTACCTATGTATATATGTAATATATATATAGAGAGAAAGTATTGGATTCATGTCAAAAATTCGATGTCGAGATTTTGATGGATCTTCACGTTTTGAGGTCCCCTGAATCCAAAAAAGTGGTTTCCGCGACATGGTGCTGTGCTGTGGGTGGGTGTGTGTGTGTGTGTGTGTTCAATTTTAAGCATGAAGGAATTGAGCTACGAGGTTGAAATTTTATATATAAGTTAAACACCCCCGGGACCGGAAAATAAGCTTTTAATCAAAATCGGCCAAAGAGTACTAGTACTTTACTGATGTACTTTTTCAGTTTTTTTCGATTTTCTCAAAATTTTAGCTCCAACGACTTTTTTTTAAATTCAAAAATCAATTATTTTTTAGATGCTCTTTAAAATGTATATTCTCATTTTGCGATTGAAATCTTCTGAAGACCACTTTACTCTTGTATTTCATAGGGAAGGATAGGAGAAATGGGGTTGCCATGGTAACAAAATATAAATATTTTCCCATACTTATAAATTTTACATCTGAATTCAAATGTTCCGTACTGTCGGGAACTAAATATATGTCGACACAAAAAATCTGGTGTGACAAGCACAGAACACCTTTCGATTACCGAAGGTAAGAGAAAGTTGTGTGCTGTGCGCCAGTCACACCAGATTTTTTGGATTCAGAGGACCTCAAAACGTGAAGATCCATCTCATCCATCGCATCTCGACATCGAATTTTTGACATGAATCTAAATATATTAACATATATATAGAGGTAAGAGAAAGTAAAAATAAGATATATATTTTTTACTTTAAAAAAAAATATCTTGACCCCTGGTAAAAGTGGCAAGCAGCGCAGGGGAGTACATATAAGGAGGGGGGGAACTCATTTTTGAAGATTTACTTCCCTCTCCACCATTTAAAAACATTTAAAAATTATATAATGTAAATTTTTAAAATGTATATAAATTTCGAGCCCCGTGGGGACATTTTGCCAGGAGAGGGGGGGGGGGGGGCTAAAGCTGTTGTGTAATAAAATTATTAGCTAACAGAGCCCCGAGATTTCAATTCCCTAAGGGCCTCCATCTTGTTTAATCCGGCATTGCTCATAGAAATAAATAATGTAGATATTTATTTATAAAATATATAAAACAATAATAAATATTATTTTAACATATTCAAGGATAATTTCTTTTAAAGCTAAATGAGAGTGTTAATAGGCCAGAAATGTATAATATTAACTGTTTGAAAAATTCCGGCACATGATTAAGGTCCGCCTCAGGTGGAGGCAGGATTCAGGGAGTAGGGGACGAAGCTCCCCTGCCTAGGCGAGAAGCGAGCCGAGGGATGATTGTCCAATCACTATTCGTTGATCCATTGTAAACTGCCCGGAGTTTTTATGCCATGAGGTGGATTTCAACTTCAACTCAGGATTATAAGCTTAACTGCTTTATCTCCAAGGCTAATCGTCTGCATATTCATGTGGATTAACTATTGATGATAGGACAATATATTTATTCGGCTAGTAAATAAAAACTGTGGTGTGACTGGTCGCACCAGATTTTTTGTGTTGACAAATGTTTAGATTCCGTGTTAAATAAAAAGCAACAAATTTTTTTTTTTTTTTTTTTTAATTCAACTTGTGATTCTTCTAACAAATTTTGGTACATCGAAACCTTTTAACTACTCCAGTTATTAAGAAACAAAGTATTCGAATAATATGACTCACCTAAATTGCCTTCATATGAAAATTGTGGAGCTGCTGCCCGTTTGACTTCAGAAGCTGCAAACAAAAAAAAAAAAAATTAATATTTATTAACAAATTAAAATTTGAGATTATGATAAAGTTCCGGGGGGAGGAAGCTCGGTCTTTTTTTATAAAATTATAAAAAACTAAAAAAAGTACATCAGAAAATATTTAAAATTTGAAAGAAATCATAACGAGACAACTTGCTCCTCAATGGAAACATCAATAAAAACACCAAAATAAGAAATAACACTCCAGGGAGAGCTTTGAGGAATAGCAACATTACTGAGTGGATACTTAGAGGGGAGACAGTGAGTGCCTCAGAAGAAAACTTTAATCATGAGATATAAGAGATTTGCCCAGGAAATGCGTCAGCCTGGAGACAATTAAAAATTATTATTTTCAATAAAATTAATTAATAATTAGTATTTTAATAATAGAATTTAAATAATAGGTATTTTTCTACTAATTGGCCTTTTTGACATTATTAAATTAAATACATTGTAAGTAATAATTGATATAAAAAATTAAATTTACAAAATTGTGCATTAATTAAAATTTAATATTCCTTGAGAGTTAAATCTGTCGATCCAGGGTAAAGAGAGGGAGGGTTTGACCAGGAAGCAAGCCCACTAGGCTTTGAACATTATAAAACCTTTAAAACGAAAATTGGAAAAAAACTAAAAAAGTACACCAGTAAAGTACTAGTACTCGAGGTTTCCCGAAGACGAGACCTAGCACAATTTCATTTTGGGACCACAAATGGTATATATTTAAAATTTGAAAAAAAAATCGTTAGAGCCGTTTTCGAGAACTGATATGCATATATGGACCCTGTTATGCAATGGTGAGTCAAAGACCAAAAAATTCAAAATTGAGTTAAGCACGGAATATTGTTTCAAATGCTTTAATTAATAGTATTTTTTATGAAATATGTCCTAAAAAAATTTATATTTAATGTTACTTGCACAATTGACAAGAAAAATTATATATAATCCAATGTAAACAAAAAACTTTATTGTTGATTTTCTCAAAACTCGATGTTTGGTCTTTGACACACCATTGCATAACAGGGTCCATATATAAACAAACAAACAAATAAACGTACATTGCTCGTTTAATATAATTAGATTAATTATATGAAATGCCTGACTATTCCCTCCTAGTATTATGTCCGATTCAATATAATTAAAAATATATTATGAGGCTCCCAGGTAGTCACGCCACAGCATCATTTTGTTACACCAGGCAGTTCTTCGACGAACGGCCCTTCATCCGTTCATTTGTTTCTTAATTAAATAATTTTTCAACAAAAAAAAGTATGTAAATTAACCTGCTTAATTCCCAATGAGAGATATTGAAAAAAGAACGACGAACGGGTCGTTCCAGAGATCGAACGGCGAACGACCCGTTCTTCAAAAAGAACGATTTTGCCCATCTCTAGTTGTCACATCAAAAAGCCACCGGCTGTGTAGAATACCCGAATACCCCTGAATTTTTATTTTCCATGTTAAATTTTTATATATTTTTTTTTTTAAGAAAATAAAATTTATAATCTAATGCAAATGAGTTAGTCTATTTTATTAAACTTTGATAAGATAGCTTAAGAATATTATCTAAATGATTAATGATTAAATGAAATATAAAAGCTTAGATTAAATAATTTTATTTTGTCTACTTAACTGCAAAATAATTTCCTCTTGATTTGAATGATTTATTTACGGGCTATTTGTTATATCATCAAAATAAAATATTTTTTTTCCCCCTTTCCTTCTCGATAACATATAAACTAAAAAATCTGGTGTGACTGGTCGCACAGCACACAACTTTCTCTTACCTTCGGTAATGGAAAGTTGGGTTCTGTGCTTGACCAGATTCTTTTGTGTCGAGATATATTTATTTACTTACAAATGGGTACTCAAATTTGGTCAAAACATATTTAATTTAATTAATTGTTTAATTTTGTACAGTTTGTATGCTCGTAAATGTATTTTGGAGTATTTTATCTAGAATAATATAAAATTTTATAAAAATCAGAGCCCTTGGGGAGGGGGCAAATGCCCCCCCCCCCAAATGACGCCACTGCTTTGACGATATCCGTTATTATGAAAATATATGTATTAGGGTCCAGGCATTCTTATTTAAGCCATTTGGTATACAAATGCCTTAAATAAAATCTTCGGACTGCCTGGGGTCCGAACCCGTGACGTTTGGTTTACGAGGTTAGCACGCTAACCTCTACGCCAAGCCCCGAGGGCATATAAAATTTAAATAATAGAAAATTCAAATAATATAACATTCAAATAATATAAAATTCAAATAATATAACATTCAAATAATATAAAATTCAAATAATATAAAATTCAAATAATATAAAATTCAAATAATATAAAATTCAAATAATATAAAATTCAAATAATATAAAATTCAAATAATATAAAATTCAAATAATATAAGATTCAAATAATATAAAATTCAAATAATATAAAATTCAAATAATATAAGATTCAAAATATAAAATTCAAATAATATAAAATTCAAATAATAAAAAATTCAAATATTATAAGATTCAAATAATATAAAATTCAAATAATATAAAATTCAAATAATAAAAAATTCAAATAATATAAAATTCAAATAATATAATAGAAAAATTAAATAATATAAAATTTATAAACATGGAAAATATTTATATTTTTTTTACCATGACAACCATTTCTCCTATCTTTTCAAAGTATAAGAGTAAAGTGTGCTTCAGAAGATTTCAAGGGCAAAATGAGAATATATATTTTCAAGAGCATGTAAAAAAATAATTTTGAATTTTAATAAAAATCGTTGGAGTGAATTTTGAGAAAATCGAAGAAAAAAAAAAATTAAAAAATCTGGTGTGACTGGCACACAGCACACAACTTTCTCTTACCTTCGGTAATCAGAAAGTTGTGTACTGTGCTGTCACACCAGATTTTTTGTGTCGACATATATTTAGTTTCCGACAGTAGGGTACAATTGAATTCAAGATGTAAAATTTATAAGTATGGGAAAATATTTATATTTTGATACCATGGCAACCATTTCTCCTATCTTTTCTATGGAGTACAAGAGTAAAGTGGTCTTCAGAAGATTTCAATCACAAAATGAGAATCTAAAAAATAATTGATTTTTGAATTTAAAAAAAAAATCGTTGGAGCAAATTTTGAGAAAATCGAAAAAAACTGAAAAAGTGAATCAGTAAAGTGCTAGTACTTTTTGGTCGATTTTGTTCAAAAGCTTCGTGTCACGTCCCATGGGGGTGCCTAACTTAAATATAAAATTTCAACCTCCTGGCTCTTTTCGTTCTTGAGATATTTTGTTCACAGACGGACAGACAGACCGCTGCAAAACCCACTTTTTTTAGATTCAGGGGACCTCAAAATCCATCAAAATTTTGGCATATTTTCTCTCTATATAGCCTATATTCATATATACAGTAGGTAAGAGAAAGTAAAAAAGTACTCTTTGGCTGATTTTAATTTAAAATCCTCGGGTGGAGACAAACTTTTTTCAACATTTTCGATTTGATGTATTATTATAAAAACAAAAATGTTCGCTCTCTTTTTTTTTTGACCGTTACACACGTGAGGTTGTTAAAATTTCCACTCAATGTTTTTGCGATCTGAATGTCAAATAGAATGATGTGGTCGGGGGGTGGGGGGGGGGAGGTCTGAGAAAGCGGATCGAATGCTGTAGCTGGTTGCTCTAAAGGGCACTCATGCACAAACAAACTGAATAAACGTGCTGCGCTGACTCCTACTCTTTCTTTCATCTCTCGGGTGTGTGTGTGTGTGTGCAATACTTGCTTACTTTCAATGTCAATAATTGATACCGAACTATGATGCTGCTTATGATTCCTTTCTAATAAAAAAGGAGAGGGAGTGAAAGTAAAGAAGACAAAAAAGAAAATTCAATTTCTTCTAATAAATAATATCTATTCCCAAATTAGTTGCTTAGTTTTTACTTTCCTCTTACCTATAGTATATGAATATTAGGGTGGCCGCAAAAAACAAATTTCTCCTCTTAAAAAGTTGCCTTTTGGCTAGAAAATGATAGGGGAGAGCGGGGCATGTTGAGACAGTTTTAATATTTTATTTTTACTTTCTCTTACCTATGTATATATATGTAATATATATATAGAGAGAAAGTATTGGATTCATGTCAAAAATTCGATGTCGAGATTTTGATGGATCTTCACGTTTTGAGGTCCCCTGAATCCAAAAAAGTGGTTTTCGCGACATGGTCTGTCTGTGGGTGGGTGGGTGGTGTGTGTGTGTGTTGTCTCTCTGTGTGTGTGTCTGTGTGTGTGGGGGTGTGTGTGGGTGTGTGTTCAATTTTAAGCATGAAGGAATTGAGCTACAAGGTTGAAATTTTATATTTAAGTTAAACACCCCCCGGGACCGGAAAAATAAGCTTTTAATCAAAATCGGCCAAAGAGTACTAGTACTTTACTGATGTACTTTTTCAGTTTTTTTCGATTTTCTCAAAATTCGCTCCAACTATTTTTTTTTAAATTCAAAAATCAATTAATTTTTAGATTCTTTTTAAAATGTATATTCTCATTTTGCAATTGAAATCTTCTGAAGACCACTTTACTCTTGCACTCCATAGGAAAGATAGGAGAAATGGTTGCCATAGTAACAAAATATAAATATTTTCCCATACTTATAAATTTTACATTTGAATTCATATGTTCCGTACTGCCGGGAGCTAAATACATGTCGACACAAAAAATCTGGTGTGACAAGCACAGAACACAACTTTCGATTACCGAAGGTAAGAGAAAGTTGTGTGCTGTGCGCCAGTCACACCAGATTTTTTTAGTAGGAACCCCCGAATTCGGTGGTTAGATTGGAGACGGGCTCGATTCATCTTTCCTACACCATAATAAGGTTGACACTGGGTTGGATCCTGAAATTGGCAACAATGCATGGTGATAGATATCCAAGAATATGCTTTAATAAGCTTGCGCAACTTGAGGGCTCCACTGTGGTCAAATATAACTGGATAAGTCAGGCAAGGAAGCTTTTTGAACGGAGTGGAATAGAGATGGATGACTTTGGGGACGCCTCAAGAATTAGGGAGATGATGAAAGGACCACTAGAAGAATTCAAGAACACCCTGATAGAAAAAGACAGAGAGTTTGTTAATAACTCCATCTTCAACAGCAGCTATTACAAGGAAACAACTCTCTTTAACGATGACGAGATTATCTCACCTGGAAAACAAAATTTGGACACCTCAGGTTGTACTCCCAAGTCAGGACGGCTGGAAGGTATATCTTAAAGTTAACGGTGAACTACAACACGTACCTAATAAACCAAAAAAAGAGATATGCTCCATATGTAACCTTAACCAGCCAGAAACTCTATTCCACATCCTCAATATACCACCCCTTCAGAATGCACCATATCCCGGAAAAGTAAGAGCAATAAATCACCTGGAGTGGACTTGATTCCCAATGAAGTCTTTAAAAGCTTGCCAGAACAATGGGAACACTATATATTAAACATGTTTAACAATATCCTAGAACAAGAGGATATTCCTAAAATATGGTCTGAAACTGAACTACTGCTTATTTTTAAGAAGGGGGATAGAGCCGATCCATATAATTATAGAGGAATTGCTTTGTTAAACTCTATCACGAAAATATTCACTTCAATTGCGGAAAGGAGAATACTGAATTGGACCGATATAAACAACATCATTCCGGAACAGGCCGGATTCAGAAGAGGACGAGGATGTATAGACCAAATATTTAGCTTAAGCTCCATCATAAACATTCATACAAGGCTTCCGGGAAGAGCTGTTTGGGCTGTCTTCGTTGATCTAAAGAGAGCATTCGACTCATTGAATCATGAGAAACTATGGCTAAAATTATTCCTGATCGGAATCAGCCCTAAGTGGATTCGAATTCTTAGGACCCTATATAACGCCGCGAATATGAGAGTGAAAGTCAATAATGAATATAGCGAACAGATAGAGATAACAACTGGGGTGCTTCAGGGAGAGACATTGAGTCCCACCCTGTTTTCACTTTATATTAGCGACATTGTGGATTTTTTCAGGAACCGAGGAGCTAGAGGACTGAGCATCTCAAAGGAGAGAGAGGTGTTCATTCTACTCTTTGCGGACGACATGGTCGTTCTGGGAGACTCATATGCGGATTTAAAGAGAAAGATCGGATTCCTGAACGAATACTTGAAGAGTAATGGTCTCGAACTGAATGCTTCAAAAACAAAAATGGTTTGCTTCTCAAAGGGAAGAAAAAAAGTAGTTAGTCCGATTAAGTGGGACGGTGAAGACATAGAACAGGTATCGTCATATACCTACCTCGGCGTGAAGTTTTCCTCGTCTGGAAAATTCGGTTTGGCTGCGCAGTCTTTGGTCACGAAGGGAAGAATTGCATTGGGTAGAGTTTTTGAAACCCTAATTAAAAGCAAAAATACGAGCTGGGAATGTGCTAAAAAACTCTACGATTCTGTAGTAGCTGCAACATTATTGTATGCATCAGAAATTTGGTCTCCGCAATACCTTGAACTGATTGAAAAAGTCAATGTCGAGTTTATTAAAAGATATTTTAGATGGCCTAGAAATACACCCGGACATTTTGTCAGGGTTGAAACAAACAGAGCTCCTATTAGTGTAATTGTCTTCAAAAAAATGCTTAATTGGTGGATTAAATCACTAAATATGTCAGATAATCGTATACCTAAACTATGCTTTGACAGGCTTAGAGAACTTGAGGAGAAAAACCTCGGCAGACTGGATCGGAATTGGGCATCTCAACTGAGGGAAATGCTTAAAGAAGTGGACCAGGAAGCACTGTGGTGCGAAGCGACCCCTGAAAAGATTAAGAGGTGCATTCCCGTGTTAATTGGGTCATGGTGCAAGATCAAAGCGGAAAATGATGGCGCTCGAATAAGTAATTCCAGATACAACTCCATCTATCGGAGAATTGCACCAGTACCCGATGAAATCTCATACCTGGAATTTGGATGCAATTTAGACCGAATTAGGATAGTGAGTCAGATGAGAGTATCGAGTGCGGAAAGTTCTGCTCTCTGGACCGGTGGATGCTCATACAGGATCTCTGCGACAGAAGTATGTGCGGTTTGTTGTCTCTTCGAGGAAGAGACATTAAGCCATATAGTTCTCAGATGCCCCTTATACAATCACCTACGAAGAACATTTATTGGGAGATACGCAAGCGAGGGGGCATCCGATGCTGAAAACTATGAAAGCCTGTTAAGGATAGATTGTTTGGAGAAGTTAAATAATATTTATTACTTTATGAAGAACATGTTAAAAATAAGATCATTTATTCTAAACGAATAGTTCCCAGGTCGGGTGCATTCTGTTGCTGTTGATTTTGTTTTTTATTTGTTTGCTTATTTATGTATTTATTTATTATTTTTTTTTTTTTAAATTTTATTTATTGTATGTTTTTTGTTTGCTGGGCTCTTTGTATTTTTTTTTTTTTTTTTTTTGTTTTCCTTTTGTATACACTCAGTTACACAAATTATCTGTACTACTATTTATATACTCAACTCTATTTGTACGACAAGCGTCAACAAATAAAATTATTATTAAAAAAAAATTAAAAATTATTACAACACGTACCTAATAAACCAAAAAGAGATATGCTCCATATGTAACCTTAACCAGCCAGAAACTCTATTCCACATCCTCAATATACCACCCCTTCAGAATGCACCATATCCCGGAGATAAAAAACTTTTCAACCGAAGTTGATGTCATAGAATATTTTAATGGCGAGGAGAATATTAAGAAATTGTATATTTTTGTAAGCGCTGTAATGAGAGCAAGGTCTTTTGTAATCAATGAATAATTTTTGTAGCATGTATCTGTAGAAACATATGTACCTCTCTCCAAACACAAATGTACTTGAGTACTTTCAATAAGTATATATTATTATTATTTTTTACTTTCTCTTACCTATGTATATATGTAATATATATATAGAGAGAAAGTATTGGATTCATGTCAAAAATTCGATGTCGAGATTTTGATGGATCTTCACGTTTTGAGGTCCCCTGAATCCAAAAAAGTGGTTTTCGCGACATGGTCTGTCTGTGGGTGTGTGGGTGTGTGGGTGGGTGTGTCTGTGAACAAAATATCTCAAGAACGAAAAGAGCTAGGAGGTTGAAATTTTATATTTAAATTAGGCACCCCCATGGGACGTGACTCGAAGCTTTTGAACAAAATCGACCAAAAAGTACTAGTACTTTACTGATGTAGTTTTTCAGTTTTTTTCGATTTTCTCTAAATTTACTCCAACGATTTTTTTATTAAATTCAAAAATCAATTATTTTTTAGATCTTCAATAAAATGTATATTCTCATTTTGTCATTGAAATCTTCTGAAGACCACTTTACTCTTGTTTTAGTAAAAACTTGGAACGTCTATCTTTTATTCTACCATCATATTTTGAATGGTTAATTCTTTAGGTACCTAAATAGCATATTTTTTCTCTCCTGATAATAATCATGGAGTATTAAAATTAATTAATTTAAAAAAAAGTCATTGCGTATCAACTTACCCCATCCTCGGGGCAAGTTGATACTGTGGTAAGGGGGATTTATAATCTGATGGGATATCAATTAGAAGATAGTGCTAAGTTTTGAAATAATACACACCTGTATCTATATGCCCCCAATCAAATGTATCAACTTGCCCCAAGTGACCACGTGTTTTTAAAACTAACATAACCTAAAAAGTAGAGTACCTATGCCGGGTTGCAAGAACGTATTTAACGGTTCGTTAAACGCTTTTGTTGGTTTAAACCTTCCGCTAAATAATTTTGGGTTGCAAGAACGTATTTAAAGGTGATTGGTTCGTAAAAGCTGTCAATAAACTAAATGCTGAAATTCGGACCTTAAAACTATAAAGTATCCACTAACCTGATTAGTTTCATTGAAATAAATAAGAATTTGGTGACTATATTCTCACTCTAGAGAGGTAAGATATAAATACATTGATTTAATTGAGTTTTCTTTAGTTTCTTGAACGTATTAAGCGATATTATTAATTATTATAGATATTCATCTGATGAAGAGAAAAAGTGAGGTTATAGTATATTCCCAGTTTCTTTATAATTTAACATCTGACAGCCAGAGCTACCAACGTATTTATTATTTTTATTTTACGATATTTAAATATTTAAACATTTTTTGTTTTGTAACCTAATATTAACAATTAAAATTTAAAGAATACAAATATAATTACTATTTTTATTTATTTTATAATTTTGGTACTATTATAAATTATACAATTTGACAATGCGCCCTTGCGGCCAACATGGCCAACTACATAGAGAGCTGTCATTTTCGGTGGCCCAATCGTTTTGCATCTATCTATATATCTTAACAGTAGGGAATAGTTAACGGTTCCTTTAAAGTTGCTTTAGCAACAGCCTATAATTTTAAAGCCCAAAGCGATGTTTACTAACAGACTTTTAAATATTTACAGAACTGTTTTCTTGCAACCCGGCATCAGTCACATATCAACATCCCCCAGGGTTGTTAACCCCGAAAGGAAAATTTTGCAAGATTTAATTTTTCTAGAATAAAATACAAATTCCGTAACCTGATTGGGACATGCTGATGACCTCGTGGGAGAGAGAGAGAGAGAGAAAATGATATATAATATGATGGATCTGAGTCACCAGTCAGATCGATTGGTAGTCGATAGCCGCAAGCGAAACCCGAGCCGAAGACAAAACGCGGTGATAATTAATCGACGCGTTGATCGAATGCCGATAGCGAAAAGGTCGTTTGTTGGTTCGTTCAAAAGAAAAAAGAGAGAGAGAGAGAGAGAGCATCGTCGCATACCAATCCGCTTTAACAAACCATTGTTGATAACAATCCTGTGTGATTAATTTTACAAACTGAATATTTAATCAATAACCCAATAATAAAAAAACTAGCCGCTCGGCCCGCTTGCGACGGGTCTTATTAAGGTGCGCGTCTCGGAAAACCGTTAAAACACGATTGACTCGAGGCGGCACCAGATGGCGTTAGTGTTCCCCCATTGGAATACACGCAACTTGTTCCATTTAATTCTAGACTTTCCAGCTAATTAATTAAAGGCAAAAAATTAATTATTCTTTAACACAATGATTACTAATTTAATTATCAACAACTTATAGAGCTCCTTTTTTTAAAATATATTTTATTTAATGTGATTAATCTAAAAAAAATTTTTTTTTTTTTAAATCAAAAAAAGGGCTTCTATAAGTTGTAGATATTTTAAATAGCTTTAATTTAAAAAAAATTTGAGGTCGATAGCTTCAAAATTGTGGCAGCTGGAAAGTCCCAAAATTAGCACCCCGAGACGCGCACCTTAAGAAAAAACAAAGTGTTACCTTTTTTGGACACAAAGTGTATTTTGATTGAAGGTTTTTTTCGGCATCTGAGACTGTTTAGACAATTTTTCAAATTAATTGGTAATCTATATATTGTAATTTGGAAATTACTTAATAATTTAATTTTAAAAATTTATAAATTACCGGTATATCAAGGAGCACACCAGATTATATTTGGAGGAGAGAAATGGCAACTATGGCCATGAAAACCATATTCAAAATCATAATTAAAATTGAAAAGAAAAAACAAGAAGCCTGGATGAAAATTTGCTGGAAAGAAATAAAAAAAGAGGATTGAAAAATGAATGCAGGAACTGCAATGAAGGATTAGGCAGGAACTGGCCAAGTGTGGTGGACCAGGAAGATCGTCAAAAATGGAGGAAATGTTGAGAACCGACCTTGAAAAAATTGTCCAAAACGACTGGGTAAAGGCGGATAGATCTAATTACTGCCATTATTATAAAAATACTAGTCGCAAAGCCCGCCTTCGGCGGATGTGAGAATGAGAAGGAAAGCATTTCAGTGAATTCGAGAGGAAAATGTGAAGAGAAATGAAAGAATGGTGAAAAGGGCTGACGGAAGAAAGAGACGATGGGATGAAGAATAGAATTAATAAGAAGAATAGAGAGAACGAGAGAAGAGGAGGAAGAAGAAAGAAGAATCCAAAAACCAAAAAATGGTAATGGTGATATTTATACAAAATGTATCATGTATGATAGAGTGAATTTTTGTATTTTTGAAATGAGTAAATAAATAAATAAAAAAATCATTGTGTGGTTTTATGAAACCACGATGCAAGGGAAACTTTTTTTTCGGATCGTAGGCGTTTAACTGAAAATTTTCAGAAAATTATTCAATTAAGGGTATTAAAATCGCGTTTTTAATCTTAACTTAATAATTGGAAAATGGGAAATCAATAGACGCATGTTAAAAACTGAGAACAATATTTATTTAGTAATTGAAGATTTGAATCATTTTAAATTATTTTAAAATTATATTTTATCAATTTAAAAATTGATTAATTAAATCTCACAATTATTTTTTTATAATTCGTCATATATATTAAATTTCAACTTTCCTATTTTTGCCATGACAGCTTGTGACGCCATGGCTTGTAGCGTCACGGCTTTTGACGTCGCGACATGCTGATAGAAGAGCGAAAAAAATTTGAGAGGATCAAATAAAAGATCCAATTTAAAAAAAAAAAAAAAATATTGTAATTTAGAAATATTTCTTCAGTTAAAATGGAAATCCGCTAGCGCAAAAAGCGAGATCTCTATCTCTGTGCCCAGTGGCATGAGATGAACTTGAATTACCAAAGGTTAAATTAATTTATTTTATTTATATATATAGATATTTAAATGTCTTTTGATTTTATGATGTCACAACAAATTTTTTTTTTATGAAAAGATAGAAATATCATATATTAAATTTTTATGCAAGTTTTTTTTTTTTTTGCCCTGGTGTCCGTCCATTTACGCTCTGATGATTAATCTCAAGGCGCAACAGAGAGAGAGAGAGAAAAAAACCTTAAAGGCGTTCACCATATCACCATTTTGCGTTTCAAAGGATAAGACAGATTACTGGCTGCTATGTTAAATAAAAACATTTAAAATGCACACAGCAATGATCCCCAGAGAGAGAGAGAGAGAGAGAGACCTTAATGACCTGCTGATCAGGTCCATAAATCAACCAAGGCTAAAAAAAAAAGTTGTTTCTTAATATTAATACTTTGTTGCCATCTTTTTTTTTATTATTATTAATATTTCAAGTATTAAAAAATAATGATTATGATATTTAATATTATGAATTAAAAATGCGCAAAGATTGCGTTAATTACGTCATCAAAGGATGAGATTTTTTTTTTTTACTTTCTATTACCTATGTGTTATTTATGAAAGTATTGGATTCATGTAAGAAATTCAATATTTTGATGGATATACACGTTTAGAGGGCCCTTGAAGTCCCGAAAAGTATGTCTGTACGTGTGTGTGTGTGTGTGTGTGTACAATTTAAAACCTGAAGGAATTGAGTTAGGAGGTTGAAATTTTATATTTAAGTTAGACACCCCTTTGGCTCGTGACACGAAGCTTTTGAACAAAATCGGCCAAAGAGTACAAGTACTTTACTGATGTACTTTTTCAGTTTTTTCGATTTTCTCAAAATTCGCCCCAACGATTTTGTTTAAAATTCATAAATCAATTGTTTTTTCTTTAAAATGTATATTCTCATTTTGCCCTTGAAATCTTATGAAGATCACTTTACTCTTGTACTTCATAGGAAAGGAGAAATGTGCCATGGCAAAAAAATATATTTTTCTGTTTACAAATTTTATATGCCCTCGGGCTTGGTGTAGCTGGTAGCGTGTCTACCTACTATACCGAAGGCGACCGAAGGTTCAGACCTCAGGCAGTCCGATGATTTTATTTAAGCCATTTGGATACCAAATGGCTTAAATAGAAATATCTGGAGCACCAATACTAAATACTGGGTATCGTTAAGTCTTATATGGCCTAAGTTGCCGAAAAAGACTGTGTATAAATATGTGAGTGTGAATGGAAAAAAATGAGTGTTTAAAAAAAAAAAATTATATTTTGAATTCTAATAAATATATATAGGCGGAAACTAATAACCCTGTAAACATGTATGTCAACACAAAAAATCTGGTATGAAAAGCGCAGAACATATCTTTCAATTACCGAAGATGAAAGAAAGTTGAGTGCTGTGCTTGTCCCACCAGATTTTTTAAAATAAAATTTGAACTCGAATATTTCAATTTTTTTAATTATTCTTCTATTCTTGAAAATATAGGTAATTTTTCTCTCACTAGGCGACTGCTGATTTTATTTCTTGGATTCGTTAATCATATAATCAATCAAATCCGCTTTTTCTTGGGCGAGTGTTATATTCTTTTTCGGGTTGTTTGTTATATATCTGAACATTGCCTCACGATCCCACACATAGTTCTTGAATCGCTGTGGATTCTGATATCTGAAACCAGGCACCTAGAAAACAAACGAGTGCTATAATTTCTAGCACGTTTCATATTTGGACACTGTTACGCATTAGTATGTCAAGCGCCAAAAAAATTAAAAATTGAGTTAAGCCCGGAATATTGTTTCAAATGCTTTAATTAAGAGTATTTTTTATGAAATATGTCCTAAAAAAATTTATATTTAATGTTACTTGCACAATTGACAAGAAAAATTATATATAATCCAATGATTCTGATGAAATCTTTAATGTTAATTTTCTCAAATCTCGGTAGCTGGCGCTTGACACACTAATGCGTAACAGGGTCCATTTATTTGTTCATTGTGTATTACGTAATTAAGTTAAAATATTTAATTAACAATTTTTATTTCGAACTTTTTACACATTTTTTCCAATTTCATATGAAATTTTGTATTTATTTAGGATTCTCTATTGTGTATGAAATATAATATGAGATTGAAATTTTGAAAAATAACCATAGTCAATATTTAAAATATACAGAGCCTATAGAAATTTTAAAAATAAATTAAAAATTTACAGATCCGCCTCTGGTGCCCCAGATATCGTGCAGATTCGGTCCAGCCAAATGTTTTCCACCTTTTCTTATTGTATGACAATCCGCACATTTTTCCATAAAGATCCTTCTGCCTCTGATAATGTCACCTACTGGGATTGGTTCAGGCATGTTTCTTTTCTTTTGGAATAATTTCGGCCGAAATGTTTGACGAATTTGTTCGTATTATAATGTCACTAGGCAACAGTAACAATATTATTACATTATTGTTTTGAAAAAAGTCGCGGGTTCGGACCCCAGGCAGTCCGATGATTTTATTTAAGCCATTTGGATACCAAATGGCTTAAATAGAAATGCCTGAACCCCCAATAGATATTATCATATATAACGGTTATCGTAAAGTCTTATATGGCCTAAGTTGCCGAAAAGACTGCGTGAATGTGTATGTGAGTGCGAGTGTGAATAAGAAAAAAGTGTTAGTGTTAAAAAAAATCATTGTGTGGTTTTATGAAACCACGATGCAAGTGAAACTTTTTTTTTCGGATCCTAGGCGTTTAACTGAAAATTATTCAATTAAGGGTATTAAAATTGTGTTTTTAATTTTAACTTAATAATTGGAAAATGGGAATGATAATGGGAAATCAATAGACGCATGTTAAAAACTGAGAACATTATTTATTTAGTAATTGAAGATTTTAATCATTTTAAATTATTTTAAAAATTATATTTTATCAATTTAAAAATTGAATAATTAAATCTCACAATTATTTTTTTTATAATTCGTCATATATATTAAATTTCAACTTTCCTATTTTTGTCGTCACGGCTTGTGACGTCATGGCTTGTAGCGTCACGGCCTTCGACGTCACGGCTTGTAATGCGACATGCTGTTAGAGAAACGAAAAAATTTGTGACGATCAAATAAAAGTTCCACTTTAAAAAAAAACGAAGAAGAAAAGACGAGGGTCCGCCGCAGGCGGACTCAATTTGTGATAGAGCATATTTTTACCCTTCATTGTGTTTCGTATTTTGTCATTTTATAGTGCATGCCTATTTTAAGGTTTGATTGTGAATGAACATCCGGGGTCTACACATAACTTAGTGAACAATTTCAATTCTCTCTATTATCATGTTACAACTAGAGCCTACGGTCGCCAGTATCTTGTAGTTATTTTTTCTCCCTACTGGGGTGTTGCTTAACCCAACACTTTGGGGAGTCTCTCTACTTCTATTCCAAATAAGAGCCGCACATGACGTCATACACAAAATGGCATTCATTTATGACGTCATTTTTTTGTACTAAATTCAAGTAAATTGTCTTATTTTTATTAAATCAACGTAAGCCAAAAAAAAATAATTTACGGCAAGTGAGATAAGGGATTGAAATTTATAGGTGATAATCTGAGAGGAGAAGTCGTTTGTAATAAAATAGACCGGTCCCGTTTTATATACTACTTTAAAAAAATCTCTTAGATTTTTAAAATTTATTATGACTATTCAAAAAAAAGAAAAAAAAATATTTTTATTTAACAGATCAATTAAATTTATTTAACGTTTTTGTTGTTGTTGTTGTATATTAAATATTACAATTTTGTATTATATATGAATTTCATAAAATGATACAGATCAGTATATAAATAAATATTAATAAGAAATTATCTTAATTGATATACACTATATATATAGAAATAACGATAAGCGGTTTATGTATAAATAAAATTTAAAGACACCTTTAGGCTATAAATTATTTTTCGGTTAGTGGGTTAATTCTTTTTTTTTTATTTTATTCATTTAGTTGGTGACCTTGGCAGTGAACCGTGGTATTTTTTTTTTTTTTATTAAATAAATCCATGGAATGCTTTTTTTTTTTTTTTTTTGAATGGGTGCATAAGGTCCGAAGACCTATAATGACCATGGAATGCTTGGTGTATTTAATCTGAGATTGAATAGAAAATGGACTATTTCTGTTTAGGGATGTGGTATCGAAAATAAAGTATCGATACTTGTACTTGGTATCGTATCGATTGGAAAGTATCGAGTATTTTTTTTAAGTCTTCGTCATCTTACGCTCCTAACGTCGATCAAAGGGCACAGTAAATGATCAGTACGATATAGAGTATCTAAAAAATAATTGATTTTTGAATTTTAATCAAAATCGTTAGAGCGAATTTTGAGAAATCGAAAAAAGCTGAAAAAATACATTAAGTAAAGTACTAGTACCCTTTGGCTGATGTGATTGAAATTTCTTGAAATACTTGCGACATAGGTACTTGGCTTAAGTATAAAATTTGAGTATCGAGAGTTTTTTCGTTTTTGAGTAATTCCCATTAACCCACATGTTTTGATATTTCACTTGAAATCAATTTAATTTATTGTGAAAAAATCTTAAATTTCAAGAAGATCGATTCCAGTTAAAATATCAAAACATAATGTTTATGTAAATTTCTCTGAAAGAGATTTTATTGCTTTTAAATGGCTGTTTGATTGCTTTTCTTGAAATTGCCATTAAAAGGAGGCGATTCCCTTTTAGCTTGAATTTGACGTCATTTTCACAATCATTTGAATGAATTTCAACTGAAATATCAAAAAGTGTGGATTAAATTAAATAACTCAATAAGGAAAGAACTCTCGATACTCAAATTTTATACTTTAGCTAAGTATTCACGTCCCAAGCATGGGCAGGAATTTCATTCCAATCGACCAAGGAGTATTAGCACTTTACTGATGTATTTTTTCAATTTTTTTTTATTTTTTTCACAATTGGCTTTAGCGATTTTATTTAAAAATCAAAATTAAATTTTAGATGCTCTTTCAAATGTATATTCTTATTTTTTGAGACAAAATTGTCCACTTTACTTTTGTACTTCATAAGTAGAAGCCTTGGTAACAAAATATGTGTTTTTAAATTTTATATCTTCAATTCCAATATATTTCCGGAAACTAAAGATATGTCGACACGAAAAATCTGGTGTGACAACCACAGAACACAACTTTCGATTACCGAAGGAAGAAGTTGTGTGCTGTGCGACCAGATTATATGAAGCTGTCAAAAAATTAACCCCTAGGATGGAGAAATTTTCAAGAAAATACAAATAAATTCATTTTCTAATTAAAGATGCCAAAGGTTTTAGTTAGTAGGCCACGGGGTTCATGAATTGAAGTGATCTCTCTCTAATGGGCAGCGCAATTCTTGACATGTCAAGAGATTTATGTCTTCCCTGTGCATTTTAGAACGAACACTCTCGTAATTATTCATTTTCTAAATCATATTCCCTCTCTCTCTTGTTAAAAAAAAAAAAATAAATAAATGCCAATAAAATTGTACAACAAAATACAAAATATACATCTCTTATTTAAAAGTCAAATTAATAAATCTTTTTAATTGGCTTTTCTAATTTGATTTGAATGGAATCAATATAGCGAGAAAATAGAAAAAATAGGGTAAGAGAAAGTAAAAATTAGGAATCCAAGTACTTAAGGCACCATTTATAATATATCAAAAAATCTGGCGCGACTGATCACAACACACAACTTTCTCTTACCTTCGATCTATGTTCTGTGCTTCTCACACCAGATTTTTTGTGTGGATATATATTTAGTTTCTGACAGTACAGTACATTCGAATTCAAGATGTAAAATTTATTAACATGGGAAAATATTTATATCAATATTTTGTTACTATGGCAACCATATCTCCTATCTTACCTATGAAGTACAAGAGAAAGTGTGCTTCAGAAGATTTCAATGGCAAAATGAGAATATATTATACATTTTAAAGAGTATCTAAAAAATAATTGTTTTATGAATTTCAATCAAAATTGTTACAAGAAATTTTGAAAAAATCGAAAAAAAAAAAAAAATAAAATAAACTGAAAAAGTACATCAGTAAAGTACTAGTACTCTTAGGCCGATGTTGTTCAAAAGTTTCGTGTTACGTCGCAGTGTGGTGGCTAAATTAAATATAAAATTTCAACCGCCTCGCACTTTTAGTTTTTGAGATATTTTGTTAACAGACCATGTTGCGAAAATAGCTTTTTTGGAATCAGGGGAAGTAAAAACGTGTATTTCCATCAAAACCTCAACATCAAATTTTTGACATGAATCCAATACTTTCAGTTTCTCTATCTCTCAATATTTATATAGTTAAGAGAGAGTAAAAAACAAGTTTTCACTTTGGT
Source organism: Euborellia annulipes (assembly GCA_023213315.1). Lineage (NCBI taxonomy): Eukaryota > Metazoa > Arthropoda > Insecta > Dermaptera > Anisolabididae > Euborellia > Euborellia annulipes. The sequence continues at coordinate 21,600 of JAKCPI010010727.1, forward strand.
CGTGAGATCTTTAAACACACACACACACACACGTATATACATATTTTTATTTTGTTTGTATCCAAATGATTAAATTTAATCAACGCGTCTCGTGTGGTTTTAATATTATAATTTCAAACCATAAGATTATTTTATAGCCTCCTTTTCTTTTTTTTTTTCTTATTGATATATCTAACGAAATTTAATTCCTTGACTTTAATTAATTCGTGTTAAAATTAAATGAATTTAACGATCCCGAACTAACTCCAAATTAAGTGACATTCATTCCCCCCCCCCCCTCTCCACTCCACCATCACTACATTTTTGGTTTCCATTTTCAAGGATCCATTATTCCTTTCTCGTATGGGAATTCCTTTCTGGCTAAATGTCACCCAAAAAAAAACATCTCATACGTATATGTATCGTCTTTAATTATAAAATAAGACGTTGTTTAACAGGAGTGCAACAATGCTAGGTATTTTTATTTGGGATAACAACTTTTCTGTACATGGATGGTTCAAGAATTAATTTAAGGTCCTTTGCGGCTATTTATATCCCGTCCTGTATTTATTTCAATTCAAATAAATCTTTCTCGCATGAGACGAGATGCGAACCCAAGACCTACTCTAGGTCTATCAATAACCAGACTGATTGCCAATATATCAGTGTGATGGCTGACGATATGCTGAGTGAGAACATGATGATGTTTCATTTTAGAACCGAAATGTTGCACATAGTTTTTGTGGATTTTAAAAATTCTTTTTAATTACAACCTTAAAATAAAAAAAATATAATAATTTAAAAAAATGCTTTTACCGGTATTTAAATTGAACTAAAAAGAGAGAAATAATTTAATTGTTCTTGTTAAAATTGTTGAATATTTATGACTTAAAATAAAAGCGTGGGGCGCACATTGATAGCTTAAGGAATTGTATATACGTATTTAGAGCCTCGGAATTACTTTGAAGCGCCCCACGCTTTTATTTTAAGTCATAAATATTCAACAATTTTAACAAGAACAATTAAATTATTTCTCTCTTTTTAGTTCAATTTAAATAAAAGCATTTTTCTTTAAAAGTTTTTTTTTATTATATTTTTATTTTTAACTTTTTAGTCTTTTTTATTATAGAGTATTAAAAAAAAGAAGGGAGGATGCGTGAAATAAAGTACCATATTAGTTTGGTCGATTTCGATAAAACCCGACTCACAATTTGCGTCATCAAAAATGCTCTTAAATATCAAATTTCACACCTCTAGCTCATTGGGAAGTCTTGAAATTAGATTAATACGTGTGAGGTTTCAAATAAAATACCACATTAGTTTGATCAATTTTGGTAAAACCCAACTCACTATTTGCGTCATCAAAAATGACCCTTAAAAATTATAATGTTAAATTTTAATTACTTGACGAAAGAAATAACATTTCAATCTAATATTAAATAGATAATCCCTATTAAAAATAGAAATAATATTGAATATGAATAGCTAAATATAAAGAGAAAATCATTTGGCTTTCTTCACATTACTTGATTGTATCTTGACTATGAAAATAGCAAAAAGTTTTAACATCAAAGAACTCATCGTATTGCTATATTAAATAGAATACGTAGTAGAACCTAACAACCACTATGTATACCAAAGGAGACTTAACTCTTTCCCACTAGAATGTGAGTCTTATTAATAATGAAAATTGTCATTGTATTTAACTAAACTTATATTTATTTTATTTTAGAGTTCACTGAGGATGGGCGAAAAAATTTTGCCCGAAACGTCTGGACATTCAAAGGGAATTGAGAGCGTTTTATTTTTGGCTGCATTTGCACATTCTTCCTCAATATACTGTATTTCCAGCCATTAATTATTATTATTATTATTTAATAAATAAATATTGGAATTATGATGATTGCTATCTTCATTGCATTTAAATTGCTACTAACTTCT